>OU823271.1:6315142-6620142 GCA_917490735.1 Dryobotodes eremita
GTTATAAAAAAAAAATTGAGCCGGCGTGGGACGCTTGGCAGATGTAAAACATCGAAAGTATTTTGTATAGAAAATATAGCTGGCGACGCGTCGCCACGGCATGCGTCGCCACGCCAACAATCGGTTTTACCCGCAGCTATAGATGTTTCACATAAAAAAAATAGATGTTCCATACATTTTGACCGCGTAGGTATTGCACTTTTATATGAAATAGCAGATTTTTTTTTTTTATAACCGACGAAATATTTCAAACTAAGGGGGTACTTAGATGGCGGCACCGTGGTAACGCCCCCGACTCACCGATTTGTAGGTCGTAGGTTCGAACCCAGACAGGCGCTTTACTTTGTATAAATTATTTCATCACCACTGCTCTCAAAACTGTGAAAGAAAACATCGTGAGGAAACCGGCATGTCTTAGAACCAGAAATTCGAAGACATGTGACATCTACCAACCCGCACTGGGCCCGCGTGGTGGAGTACGGCCCACTCCCGCTCACAGAGAGGAGGCCTGTGTCCCAGCTGTGGGAACGTTTATAGGCTGATTATTTTTTATACTATACTAGAAGATCCATCATTTTCAATTGTATATTGTTTGAACACATAAATTATACAGGGTGTAATAAGACCCATCACATAGCCGTCAACTACGCATTCTGTACATATCAAACTGAGTAACATTGTACAAAAATAATTGCTGGGAAACGAATTTTATTTTTGGTGTGAAAATTTGCTGTTTGCGTAATGTAACACACGCAAAACATTGTGCTTATGGATGCAAGCAACGTTGCAGAGGTCGTGGGGGTATTTAATGTTTTGTTATAATATTTTTATATATATATTATTATTTGAGATTAAAGTAAACAAAACCTATAGACTAAACTCATGGCATGTAAAAACACGGGACCTATCATTGGAAAACTTGACAAAATTCAATAGCTATCTAAAATGCCTTTCATTTACTGAAATGTATGAGACAGAAAATGTTAATGAAGCGTATAACATATTTATGCAGCAGTTTGGTTTTTTATATAAACTTTGTTTTCCTTTTAAGTTGGTTCAAATAAAACCAAATAAAAAAATTAAGTGGATTTCTAGGGGAATACGATTATATGTAGTAGGAAGCAGCGTCACCTTCTGTGGGAGCAAAGACTTAGGCCATCAAATGCAAACAAACATAAATTTAATAATTACTCCCGGCGATTTAGGAAAATTGTAAAATTAACACAAATGGCTCAAAATAATTACTTTATTAAGAATTCACACAATAAATCAAAGGCGTCCTGGCAAGTTATCAACAATAAATCATGTACTTATGAACCCATTTCTCAGATAAAAATAAATAATACAATTATTAATAACCCCAAGGAAATTGCAGACGCATTCAACAACTACTTCATTAATCAGGTTAAAAACTCACCTAAAATATCACTCGAAACAAGTGGCCTGCACAAAAACCCTAACACAATGTTCATGACACCAGTTGTACCTCAAGACGTTCACAGGGTAATAAAATCCTTGAAAAAAAAAATACCGTAGGATATGATGAAGTAGCAACCAAAGTTATAAAATTTGTATCAAATAACATAATTGTACATATTAGCCAAATTATTAACTTAGCCATCAGCACTGGTGTATTTCCTGACGGTTTAAAAACAGTCATAGTCAAACCACTTCACAAAAAGAATTGCAGGGAGGATATAGCTAACTATATACCGATTGCTTTAATTCCTGTGTTTTCTAAAGTGGTAGAAAAGGTTATATATGAATTGATCAACAACTTTCTGACAAAATACAATATACTATGTAATGACAAGCAGGCTTTAGAAAAAATAAAAACATTAATACAGCAATATATGATCTTTTACACGAAATAATGATAAATGTAGATAATAAAACACCTATCTGTGCTATTTTTACAGACATGACTAAAGCTTTTGACTGTGTCAATCATGATATTTTATTAAACAAGCTTAATAGCTACGGTCTGAGGGGAAACGTGCTGAATCTCTTAAAATCCTACCTCAGTAACCGCACACAATATACGGAGATATCCAGAATTTGTCTTAAATCAAAATGTGAACAAAAATATCAATCTGATGGTAAAATTGTTAAATTCGGTGTACCGCAAGGTAGTGTATTGGGTCCCCCGCTGTTTTTGCTGTATATAAATGATCTGCCCCGTCAGATACCAAACCCAATGGTTCTATTTGCCGATGACAGTACAGTACTGATAAAATGTACAAATATTAATAATTATGAACAGGATATCAACATTAACCTTAGAAATATTATTGATTGGTTTGATAAAAACAACCTGGTAATAAACTTACCAAAGACTAATTTGATGCATTTTCACCAACGTACAATTCCACCGAACGTTACTGCACAGTACAATGGACAGGTGATCAATCAAACAAAGGTCGCGAAATTTTTAGGAATTTATATTGACGATCAATTAACTTGGAAACCGCAAGCAGAGGAGGTGTGCAAAAAGTTAAGCACTGCAGCTTATGTTCTTTTTAACCTGACAAAAAAAGTTGACATAAAGACTGCTTTAGTAGCATACCATGGTTTGGTCGCTTCGGTCTTGAGGTTTGGAATAATATTTTGGGGTAATTGCAGTCTAAGAGATAACATATTTAAAGCCCAAAAACGTTGTGTTAGAGCTATGTGTAGTCTTAAACCTAGAGATAGTTGTGAATCTCTGTTCAAGTCTTTGAAAATTCTTACTTTTCCGTCTTTATATATTTTGGAAATAGCAATTTTTGTAAAAAGGAATAAACATTTGTTTGCTAAGGTCTCAGACACAAAGAAAGGTCCCGTGAGAAGTCAATACCAAAACCTCTTAATTATCGGTGGTTATAAAACAGCACTACTTAGGAAAAGTGTTGTCTGCATGGGTCCAATAATATTTAATAAACTACCGCACAGCATAAAGGGTAACACCCTTCAACAATTTAAAAATAAACTCAAGGCTTTTTTGATACAGAAATGTTATTATTCGTTAAGTGATTTTTTTAATGACCCTATGTATGACATCTCAACAATTTAATATTATTGACATTATTTGATACACTTTTTTGCATGAACCTGGACTTGTTAAAATAATTTATTAATCTATTAATTATTTCATTATTTTGCTCATTTATTGATGTTAACTATATTTATTAAATTTTGCATGCCAAAACTCAGGCAGAATGTACCCGGCTCACTATGTTTCCATAACAACTTTATTGTACACTACCTACATTCTATGCGAATAAATGATTTGATTTGATTTGATTATTAAAAAAATTGTTTTTGTAAAAAAAAAAACAGTAAAACTTGTAATTTTGACCTTCAATATCTCCGTAACCAGAAGGTTCCCAGGTATGGTCCAGTACACACATAATAATTAAGTACATGCATAATTTCAACATGAATGATGTAACCAATATTTTGTAACCATATTTTGATTTAAAAGAGTGTCCATGGAGGTTCTTGCTCGTTCTTCTCCATAGGTACCTACTACGCTTTAGAATGGGCAACTAGCTTCATCATTCTGACTGACCGACCCCTTGACAATTCAAAAGTGCCTGTAACTGGTTTATTTGAAATAAATGCTTTGAGTTTGAGTTTACAAAAAAAATATAACAATGACGGGGACTACAAGTAACTCTCGGCTTCGTTAAGTATCTTTTTCGTAATATTTCTCTTCATTTTCAGACTCCACGAGGGTCCCCTACCAAGAGCAGAATGCACAATATGTCACAAGATGGTGCGCGTCATACAACTAAAATATCATATACAACGACATCAGAACAAGAGTCGCTACGAGTGCGAAGAGTGCAACAAGACGTTCTCTCACCTCGCCACGTACCAGGCGCACCTCAAGTACTCTAGAGCGCATGCGTCCGACCAAGTTTTCAAGTAAATAAGTATTTTTTTTGTAACTCCAGACATCGTATTTTCACTCTTTAAAAACTATTTTACAAAAAAAAAAAAAACATTCGGTTTCCAAAAATACACTACAATGTGAAAAATAAGTTTAATTTCGGAAGTCGGTGTTTTTTTTTTTGGGATCCTGCGTCTCGGCATGAAATTGTAAGGTCATAACGTTTTCGCATAACTTTTATTAGCATAATGATTCAGTGGCATAATAATACTTTGGTATAATGCAATGGTTGCAATAAACATTATGGCAAAACATTTATGCTTAGTGATCATTAAGGTCTTTTTTTATTTTTTGGGTGGGAAATCAAATGACCTCTCCCGCTCTGGGCGGAGCGGGAGGGCGTGTCAGACTCTTACTGACTAAAACCCACCCGTGTTCCTTCAGTTGCCTGTGCGTCAGGGCCACGGTAACTCTTACGAACAATCCGCGACCTCGGCAGGAATGATCATTATGCTGAATTTCGTTTTACCAATGTTATAAATTGTGTCTTAAAATTTAATACAAATGGATAGGGAACCTTTTTTTTTAGTTTGTTTCGTATTTTCGGTTTTAGCCACCGCCTTCCTTATTAAAGTTATTTTTCACTTTGTAGTGTTTTTTTGGAAGTTGGTTGTTTATTTTTGTTAAAAGTTTTCACTTTTTTGTTGTTGCCACAACTAAAAAATACCCAAATCGCTACAGGTGTGCCTATAATATTTGAAGAGTTCCCTCGATTTATCCAGGATCCCATCATCAGATCCTAACCTGAAGACAATGGGACCACCTGGGAAATCTTGAGTACCCTTTCAAACAAAAATAGTAGATTGTTATACAAGGGTTTAAAAATACTCATTATATACGAGGTAGTTTTACTCCCGAGCCTAAGCGATGGAATAAATAGAAACCGAGTTATAATGAGGCTTTTTAGAACCTTGTTTACCAATCTACTATTTTTGTTTGAAAGGGTACTCAGACTTTTTAGGTGGTCCCACTATCATCAGGTTCGGATCTGAGGAAAATATGCTTTTTAATCGTCGCTCAGGTACGCTAAAATGACGGACTTTTTGAACAAGAGTGAAAAAAGAATTTTCCTAATCGGTCCAACCATCTTCGGGTAATCAGGGAACATACATTAAACAAAATAAGATTCCGACGAACTGAGAACCCTCCTTTTTTAAGTCGGTTAAAAAGAGTAACCGTGGATTTTCTTGCCGGTTCTTCTCCATAGGAAACAACCAATTGGAACCGTGCACCTAGCTTCTGACCTTTCATAAGTGCCCATGTAGGTTTATGTGAAATAAAATATTTGGAATCCAGACTTCCAGTATTTTAAATTCAGACCCTGAGCTGCTAAACTCAAATTAAAATAAACAGGAGCTAATGTTACTTTTTACAATAAAATTGATTGTTTAATTATTTATATTAAGTATAGTCTTAAATACAGGGTGCCAGGGACATCGACGCGCAACCTGTCACCATGGATTCAGTACATGATTCTGAACCCAATGCGTTGAAATTTTTCGTCGGTATAATAAAAACAATGTGCTGTTCTCACACTTTGACCGCGTAGGTATTGCACTTTTCTATGAAACAGCAGATTTATTTTTGATAACCTACGAAATATTTCTACGCTAGGGGGTCTAGAATCATGTGCTGAATTAACGGTTACGATTTGCGCGTCACAAAAAAAAAAAAAAAATGATGCGTATAAAATATGCATGCAAGATTCACATCTAGTAGATGTCAATCAAAAATATTGTTTTTTAAACTGTTTTATTGCATTTGTGATTGTATATCAGTTTTGTGAATTACAATTAAAAAAAAAAAAAACACGCTGTATTATAATCAAAAATCAACATTCATTAATTAAAATTAAGCTGAGAATCAGCACTTTTTGAACGTCCAAATAACATAAGACTACCCCAAAACGTCCGCCCTTAACCACCATATTTATTTTTTCCTGTGTTTTCCAGATTCCCGTGTCCAATGTGTAATAAAGGCTACCCGACCAAGGAAGCGATGCAGGACCATTTCAATTACCAACATCTTGGCAAGACTGTGCACAAGTGTCCGGTGTGTGAGAAGGTATGCTTAGCATAATTAGTCTATTACGTTCCCACCGCTGGGACACACGCTTCCTCTCTGTGAGGTAGTGGGCCCAGTGCGGCTTGGTGGATGTCACAAATCTTCGAATTTTTGATTCTAGGACATGCTAAATTTTTCATGATTTTCCTGACCGCTTCCGTTACCGTTTTCCTTCACCGTTTTGAGAGCACTGGTGAAGAAATAATGCTTGTATTCTTCGAAATGTTGGGCAGAGGTGTATTATAATCAGAGATCGGATATTCTGATTTGGATTTTTAGCTATGAAGGTATGGAAGCGGCTTCTCAAAATATATTTTTTGACAAAGAAAACCCGGGATACCAGGAGCAACTGGAATGCATAACTATTCGGATGAATAGTATGGAAGAGACTTCTAAAAAATATTTTTTTTTTTTTTTTAAAACCTGGTATTCTTGGATTGCATAACCATTCAGATGCAAATTTATTTAAAATTAATGTTTCACCCCCGATGCAAATATATGTATGTAGGGTGTAAGAGGAGAGGCGGTGTGTGTTAGTTAAAGTTAAAATTTTTTCGATACAAAAGCGTATTCCATATTAGCCAATATCTCAACTTTAGGTTCATATGCATCCGAATATCCGATCTCTAGTTATAATACAGTATTTTTGTCTCACGAAGAGACGCGCGTTTTACTTGTGGTAACCAAGAGTACAAACACGCTGTGAGTGTGTGAGTGAAGACGAGTAGCGTCATCACAACACACACACTTCCGACTTCGCCATTGTCTCGGACGGTACCGAGAGCTCCTGCGCTTACACACATTCACAACGTGTTTGTACACTTGGTAACCACAAGTAAAGCGCGCGTCACTTCGTGAGATACGAATACTATACACGCACATTGAACAATAGGGGGCGAATCTATTGACAACAACCGGGTAGAAATCCTAACTCCAGCACGCGTAGTATGATCACCATAGAAACGGGTTTTGTCGACGGAAGAACAGACAAAATGACAGATTGTAGAAAAAATTCTTTAGAAATCTGTCATTTTCTCTATTCTTCCGTCGACAAAACCCGTTTCTATGGTGTTCATACTAATCGTGCAGCGTACTACTGAGACTTTTTTAATGTGAATCCTCAACTGTAGTCCTCCAAATTAAAATTTTCTTTGGTTTTTTCCAAATTGCAGCTCTGTTTTACGTCGTATGTTGATCAAAATGCGATTCGCGACTGTAGGAATGATATATTTACTGAATAATAATCATCAATTTCATATCAAGTGTCAGACTTTGGAAATTTGTTCCACCATTATTTCCAAAGTTTCAAGTTCCAAGATCAACATAAAACGTAAAAAAACAGAGCTGCAATTTGCAAAAAATCCCAAAGAAAATTCGAATTTTTCGGGATACAGCTGAGGATTCACCTTAATGGAACAATCCAATAACACTTTGCCGGACCTGGGAATCGGACCTAGGACCTTACGCTCAACAGCCGCGTTTGCGACCACTAAACCAACGCGGCAGACAGTACCTTTTTGAAAGAAGATAAGTTCTTCATTTCTTTTAAATGTATATGAATAAAAATGAAATACTGTTCGTTGGTAAGCACATCACTTGAGAACAGCGGGACCGACTGGGCTAAATTTTATTTTATAATGTTCCCGAGTATTAGGTTTATAAGGAAAGAAAAATTGGAAAAGATATCGGTTTTTGTAAAAATAAAATGTGGGGAAAAAATTTAACGTCCTTTTTAACCGACTTCAAAAAGGAAGAGGTTCTCAATTCGTCTGATAAATGATTTTATTTCTGTAAGTAGGTTTGTACAAACACTTTTACATGTCAATCATATTTTTTAAACTAGATGAGGTCGGCGTTTCCTATCTGACTACTCTGAGAAGAAAGGCCGAAACAAACTCAGAGGTCACAGTCTCTTTTAAAGTCCAGACATAATCTTGGTCAGATCATGTGAAGACCATGTAGATTTGTGTCTGAAATGGTCTTTTGAAGAAAGAACCACACAGTTCTTTTGTATCACAGTCTGTATGTTTGTTACGTGATATCTCCGGAAATTGTGGATCGATTTAGATTTTTTTATTTTTTATTAATAGTGTATGCCTCAGGGGTGGTCCGATATAAATTTTATTAACTTTGCTTGGGTAGTTTTTCAGTTAGCTTCAATAATACGTATTTTTTCAACGTAGTGTATATTGATGAATTTTTATGAACTATTGAAAATTGGACAGGACGACAGTCAAGTCATCTAGTAGTAATGTAAATACCATTTTCTTTGTTTTCAGCCTATCGCCTCGAGAGCGAATGTAGAAAAGCATATGATGCGAGTACATGGGCAGAAGAAGGAGAAACCAAGGAACCATGTGTGTCAAGAATGTGGGAAGGGTTTTACTGTAAGTACTTAATCTATCCTAACTTCCTAACTTTAATATTATAAATGCGAAGGTAAGTTTGTTTGTTTGTTACCTTTCACGCCTAAACCACTGAACTGATCATCCTGAAATTTTGCATATACGCTGTCAGGTGTACAGAAACGGACATAGGGTACCTTTTATCCCGAAAAAAAGTACTGTTCCCGAGAAAAACAACAATAACGTTCTTATGATAATAGATGGCGCCACGTGTCTTCCGATCATGATTGAATTATAACCCGAATTGATAGTCAAACTCTAAATTAACGCGAGCGAAGCCGCGAGCAATAGCTAGTTATACACAGCAGCAGCAGCAGTTGGGTGATCACAGCGGGCCCTATCAGAATACCAGCGCTGCGTTACTTATATTTTTTTTAAATATCGCTGCATTATGCTGAGATAGGAGCCTTTTTGGCCTCGCACAGGTTTTTTACTTGTTTATTGTTGTTTTTTTTTATTGTTAATTTTGTTAGTTTTAAATCCTCCCTATTTATTTTTACTCTTTGTATTTCCTGTGCTTGTCCCAAATTTTTTTTTCTTTCTTACTATTTTTCCTTCTGCCCGCGACTTCGTCCGCGTGAAATTTCTTGGTCCCCCCGACTCACCCCATCGCATCGCATCGCCTGCCCGCGCTATCACTTCGATTTCGCTTAGCGTTATTTCTGACTTTTTAAATTTTTGCTCGGCTCCTAAAGGTCTTAGCGTGATGTTAAATAGCCTGTAGCCTTCTTCAAGAATTGGGCTATCAAATGCAAAAATATTTTGCAAATCCGATCGGTAGATCCAGAGATTACCCCCTACATATAAACTAACAATACGTACTTATTGTTATGAGTCACAATCAAGTTAAAGAAATATATTAAAATTAAGAAAATAATTAAACGGTCAAAGCGAGCAATTAAAAAACTAATATTTTAAAATTAAATCTTCTCCTTAGAAAGGAACGTGTTATCCTTTCAAAAAGTTTAAATAGTTGTACTGTTGAGTTGTGTGAATGTAGGGAAAAGTATGATATTTATACTATAGTAGAATTCTAGTCTTGACAAAATCAAACTGGTTGCTAATTTAATTATATAATTTATTATTTTTATGACATATTTACATTCTGTGATTACTTTAACTCACATACTGATTTATTACTTGTTAATTTTTTTAGGAAAATCGTATACTTTTACTCTCTCGTGAACTCGTGTGCAAAATTTCATGATTCTAGACCCAGCGGTTTAGGGTGTGCTTTGTCTTTCAATGAATGAATGAATTTAAGATTTTAATTAGGTAGCTGATGATACATGTGGTGCAGTGGTGGCCCAGTGCTAACGGTCGCGACTTACAAATTGTAGGTCGTAAGTTCGAACCCAGATAGGCGCTTTACTTTGTGTAAATTATTTTATCACCACTGCTTTCAAAACGGTGAATGAAAACATCGTGAGGAAACCGATATGTCTTAGAAACAAAAAACTCGAAGACCTGTGACATCCACCACCCCGCACTGGGCCCGCGTGGTGGATTATGGCCCACTCACTCTCACAGAGAAGAGGCCTGTGTCCCAGCAGTGGGAACATTATAGGCTGATTATGTATACTTTTACAATGTTTTAAAATACGCGGGCACCATGTATCTATCACCTGATTGATTTATTTGTCATTGCTTCATTTTTAATACTTTTTACCTATCGTGGATTAAAATATGAGTCGCGACCGTTGTTACGGCCGCGAACTATATTTAGATCAACTTACAACCTGATACTGAGCTGCAAATTGCAAAAACATAAAAAAGAAAATTTGAATTTCGCGGACTACCTTGACGATTCCGATTTTAGATTTAAAAAAAACACGCGGGCGAAGTCGCGGGCAGAAGCTATTCCTATATAGTTTTAATAATAAAACAAGACAGTACAAATATTGCCTTTGCTGAGCGTCTGACTTCTGCGCTTCATGGACCTGATTCGACTCCCACACAATTTTTTTTAAAATGTTGTATCTCTCACACGTGTCTAATTCTATTACAGGACAGAAAAGCACTCACACAACACGAAGTAATCCACTCCGGCGAACGCCCCCTATCCTGTGATATTTGCCAGCAGACGTTCAAGCAAAAAGCGTCTTTATATACACACCGGAAGCGCGTTCACAAAGTGTTCCCCGCAAAAAGACTCGTGGAGTATATGGACGATAACATGCAGCATTGTAAAGTGGAGAGGTTTATTGTGTGAGCGAGAGAGAGATATGTCCCAGGAGGTCTTCTTCTAAAGGAATAATTACCAAACTGTACACAGCCGTAAAACTACGTTTTCTGTGTTCCAAGTTAGCGTTTCAAACGAATATCAACCTTATTTTGTGAGCAAATAATGTTTATATTCGTGTAAATGGGTGTGAGCAAGTGTTTCATACGTATGTGAACCTTATCTGGCTTTTGTGGAAGGTTCATTCTCGTATGTCACTAGCTTACTTAATACAGGATGCGCTTTCATAAAGTGTTCGTCGCGAAACGACTGGAGAGGTTTATTGTGTGAGCGAGAGGTACATACAGGGTGACAGGGCCATCGACGCGCTAACTGAAGCCATGATTTCAGCACATGATCCTATACGCCTTTTTTTATGGGTGTTTTTTTTTTTTAATAATTATGTTACTCATAAATAGCAAATTTTTATTTTATTTCATTTTTTATTTATTATTTATTTCTGTATCTGTTCGTGACATCACAGCAGCGAGCCCTATCAGAATACCAGCGCTGCGACACTTATTTTTTTTTAAATGTCGCAGCATCATGCTGAGATAGGGGCCTTTTGGCCTCGTACAGGACTTACTGTTATTATTTTCATTTTACTTTTGTTTTAATTTTATTATTTTTATATTTTTTTGAGTTTGTTTAGTTTAGTTTCTGATAATCCTGTGCGAGTCTCAATAAATACTTTTTCTTTCTTTTCTTTAAATAACTTCTTCCGCTCTGGGCGGAGGGGGAGGGCGTGTGAGACTTTTTACTGACTAAAACCCACCCGTGTTCCTTCAGCTGCCTGTGCGCCAGGGCCACGGTAACTCTTTCGAACAATCCGCGACCCCGGCAAGCATCGGTCCTATCGGACCCCGTCAATGGTGCTGACATCTCTTTGAGGCGCGCGTGGAACACGACGCGCCGTCGACCCGGGCCTGGTCCTTACCGGACGGCGAGCTGCCCATTGCTCGGCGTCCATCCTAGACCCCCTAGCGCAGACATTTTTCGTCAGTTATAAAAAAAAATTAATACTGTTTCATAGAAAACTGCAATACCTACGCCATTAAAATGTATGTAATAGCTAATGTTTTTTTTATAACCGACGAAAATTTTCAACGCTGGGGTGTTCAGAATCGTGTAATGAATCCATGGTAACAGTTTACGCATCGATGTACCTGCCACCCTGTATACTACTAGTGACCCGCCCCTGCTTCACACAGGTTCAATGTACTGATGCGACAAGATTTCTGTGCTACAAGCCGTGTCCCCGATGGTATGTCCTATCGGCAAAAATTACGAAATTAAATACTGACTTTTATCCTCTGACAGAGGACGTACGGCCTTAACTGGTGGATCTAAAAGCATGTGGCGGCATCTACAAACGCCACATGCGAGTTACGCGTCACACTGACGTTATGCAAAATCCTGCATCGCGCAAGTAAAGCTTACCGCGCAACTAGCATATATACAACGTCCCGACATCAAACGTCGGGCAGTTCCCCACCAGACACGACACCCGTCTGGTCGGAGGATCCTCCCTTTGCTATAGAGTATGAGTGAACTTTACACCCTGTTCCTCATGCCTCTATAAGCATGACATTTTTCACAAGAGTTCTTTTTATAACGAAAGTGACCACCATGGTATAATAATATACTTGCCAGGTATAGCATTCCGAGACACAGTGATCACGTGGGAGACACAAGCCTACGTCATCACCGCTGTGTTACCAGTAGTGTGTAATAATAACTCCCCAACCGCCTTTATTACCTGTGCGAATCCGATAAAAAAATTAGGTTTTAACTAAACAATTACGTTGGTATATGTTTAAATTGAATTGTTTCGTTTGATTAGAAAAACGAAACGACAATTTAAATGCTTTATATATATTTTTTAACAGAATGGTGACTGAAAATCTTTCCATACTTTGTGTTTTGTTGCAATAAAGTGGCAACTGGATAGTGACGTAAGCATGTGGTACTCCCGGAGTGACAGACCTTGTTTTTTTAGACCATGGTGACCACTAAGGAAGGATTTTTTTAAATGTATCTCTTTAGTCCTGGGTTCGATTCAGATTCAGAGTATTTATTTGTAAACATGGGTAACAGATACACAGGTGTGTGAGATGTTACATCTTTATAAGTTTTCTATACTTTACCATTCGGCGTACAAATGTTAGTATCAATTTCAATTATTTCATTATTCATTTCACAATATCAAATAAAAATTATAGAAAGAGCTAGAATGTTTGATAAATCAATATAATATTCCTCTGACAATTAATTAAATTTCAAATAAAGGGCAAATTGGTATTAGGTTTTGGGTTTTTCCATCTGGAATTTCTCAGTACCAGCCCGGAGTCTGGATTTGTTTCCGGTTGATGACAATAGGCTCGCCCCCTATTACATGGGACTTAAACATAACTGGCGAAATATAGGTGCACTATAGGTACACCTCTGCCTAAATTTTCGTGGAATACGGCGTGATGTTATGTTACCTCTTAAACTGATTAATTAGCGGATGAAAGTTTGTATGGAATTTCGTCATTATGTCCGATGGGAAAACCCCTCGGACGCACGGCTTGTTATTAAATTTAGGCATGTATTTAATCGAACCTATAATGACTTCTATTTTGTTCTTCTAAAGGGATTATTGAACACTCTAATAATTATAATGATTGCGCCTCTTTTTGTGATCCTCAAATAATTCCTGTTTTGGGATGCTAGAAATTTTAAATAGCCAAGTAATTGCAACCAACTTGGATCTAGCGGTTGGTCACATTTCTAACCTAAATAGGGCCCTAGCTTAGTTTCTACGACCAAAAGGGAGAAATGGATGCTCGCCGGCGGTTTCCACGGCACCGCTCGCTTCGCTCGATCGATTCGCGCTTATGGTCACAGATCTAACCTAATCCATTTATGCTGCACTGGTTGACGTCACCACGTCAACGCCGGCTGTCGCTGAAAACCAGCGCTGGGGCTCTATCTCGCATAGGGTCGTAGCATTATGCTGAGTGATTGCGGTTTTGCGTGGATGTGACGCATATTTTCCCCCAACTCGTCATTTTTTGTGTTTGTGTGTTTTTCTATGCGCCATTTTTACCGCAAATAAACGTATTTTCTTTTTTCTTCTTTCTATTTGGTCGGGTCGTCCTAGCTTGGTTACTGCGACCAATTGTGAGAAAAGTCTAGAAAGTTAAAAAGATTTTTTTTTCAATTGTTTAAAAAAAATGTGCATCACAGAAGTTCAATAAGTTTTTAGAGGTTCATTTAAATATCTCCCCAGCAGTACAACTGTCTGTTCAGTTAGAAAAACTTGAGTCTACATGTACAATAGTATGTTTATCGTCATCAGATATCGACGCCCCTCACTGTCTGTGAAGTTTCACTAGCTAATTTAACTTGACCTTGTAGTAATAAATTGGGTTTCGTTTTTGATGTCTTAGTTTCATATTATGTACGTATTGTTCTGTAGTATAATAAGATCGACAACAATGTGTAATTTATTTTGAATTGGCCCGAATGTGCGCTTTCATAATTTCTAACGTGTCGATATTATCGTGGACGTCCACGTCCATAAAATGTATGGAAATACGTGCACGTTATAACGTTATCGTGGATGAAAATTTAAAAGCGTCTTCATATTTCCATGCATTTTACGTCCCTATGTTATCGTGATGCCGTGACGTGGACGTGGACGTCCACGATAATATCGGCACGTTAGAAATTGTAAAAGCGCACATTCTCTTATTTATTTGTGCTTAATAATTTTCTGAGGAAGGTAAACGTGTTTTTAATTTCTTAAAATAAAAGTGTAATAGCGGCAATAAATATTTTCTTTTGACCTTAAATTAAGTCGTTAAATAAGGTCGATATTAATGTTTTGATTGTAATGTAAACCAAAATTAAAATACAAAGTGGACACGACAATGGGGCTTAAAACTGCCACTTGCTCACTTTAGATGTCGCTACTATCCAGCGTCTAAGAATTTGACAGCTAGCTGTCACTCCATATTTTTTTTTTTTGTAAACAAGTGACTTCTTTTACGCATAACTAATTAATTTTACCCGTTCTCAGCTGTTGACTACAATAATACGAGGACCCATGTATTTGCTAAAGGTGTTAAAAGACTTCGAAAATTTATTGGAGACACTATACATATTCCGTAGAGACTAAGTGCTATTCTTTTTAAACCTGACGACGAGGGGAGAAGGGATAAAGTCTTATACAAGTGATGCTCCCAAGAGAACTAAGTCTGTTATCAAACTCAAAGCATTTATTTCAAATAAACCAATTACAGGCACTTTTGAATTGTCAAGGGGTTGGTCAGTCAGAAAGATGAAGCTAGTTGCCCATTCCAAAGCGTAGTAGGGCCCTATGGAGACGAACGGGCAAGAAACTCCACGTACACTCTTTAAATTCAAAATATGGCTACGAAATATTGGCTACATCATTCATGTTGAAATTATGCATTGAGAATGATGCAGAATGTTAAAAGCGTCCGTAATAAAAAGACAAAAACAATTCAAATATTAAATTAAATTAAAATAAGCCGTGGCAGCTAAGAGATGATCCGTCCCTACTGACTGCGCCCGTCCACGAACATGACGCATGGATTGGCGCCATTCAGCTTAATCATTTTTCAAAGGAACTTATCATAACCTACAGGCACTTGTGGTGTGATATTTTTTAAATTGTAGTAAAGGTGTGTGTGTATTTATATTATCATATTAGATCAATACTAGAATTAACATCTCTGAAGTATTTCAGTCAGCAAGCTCATCCTCGAATTGATTTTCAACTCCGGTCAAGTTATTCTTTTCGTATGCTTCCAGTCTTCAAACAAAAAAACAAAGAAGTTAAATTCCTCTAGATCGTATTTGGTTGCTTCGTGTCTCAATATGAAAGTTTATAAAATGTATTAGAAAATTCTAGAAAAATTCCTTCTCAGTCATGAGATATTTTTTTTTTTAAAGGAGTGGAGTTAGTGGACCGGTGTGCGCCCTCAAAGTCAACAAACATAAATTAACCGATAAATTCTGTAATTCCATATTTTATTTACTTTTCCATTACAGCTGCATTTTTACAAGTGCTAGACGATTCCCTTTACCTTAGCCCCTCTTTTAATAGTGCTACACTCAGAATCGCATACATATGTATATAGTTTTCGGTTAAGTTTGTGATCGACACAAAAGTAAACAGAAACAAAACAATGGCAGCTTGTGGACGGTGAACAGTGCTGCCACCTGTGATGAGCTTTCAGTTTTTAATCCCATTCGACAATAAATGCTTTTGATTTTTTTTCAAACTTACTGGTAGTGATGAGTCTATGGGTTTTACCGATCAGTCGACTAGCTAAAGTGACTAAACTATTCGTTTTTTTTTTTTAATTTAATTAAACGAAGTATAATTTACTGTCGTATTGTCGTGTCCACTTTGTATATGTGGTGTGGATTTAGTCATCAACGTCAGTGTTAAAGGCAACCCGTCTTGAGCAAGCGTGGTGATCAATGCTCGTGCCTTCTGTGTATGAGAAGAGGCCTTTGCCCTGCAGTGGGACAGTAATAGGCTGGCATTATTTATATTTAATCAAAACTTGTATCCACCTCAGGGTTGATTTTTTGGAAACGGAATAACCGATATTTTCGGAATGGGAGCTATCGTTTTTGTGCTCACCAGTTGGCGCCACTGTCGAGTAAGGTCCTGTTGCAGTACTTTTATTTTATGTTTTAAGTACCCTTGTATTCATAGTATGTTTATTTTATTACATTTTAAAACTTCAATTGAATATTTAGATTATAATGTTCCTAAAATTGGCAAACATGAAGCTGACAAGTCTTATCCTTCCTTCAAGTGCTACCATATTAGATCCTAACTTTTTACTTAAAATCTTAAGCCATAATTAATCAAGAATGTCACAACTTATACAGCTATTATGAATCATTCGTTAAAATCCATGATAAAAAAATCCCGCAAACAGTGAACGTCCAGTTCATATTTTGACATCTAGAGACCTTACTCTACACTAGCGCCTCTAGCGGCGAACTCAAGCGCGATAGCCCTCATTACTTATATTCATATTATGTATATAGCATGGTAGATGCTGTTGACTAAATTCACCATGAATAAATGTGTCTCTAAACGGTACTAATATAATTTTTGCTTTAGGGAATATTATAAATAATATTTAATAAATCAAGTGCAACTTATGACAGTATAAGATATATTTTATTTACAAATAAATTAATGATAGCTATTTTTTTAATGTTTCATTTCAAATCACCATTTTTCCTAATCCTGGGTGTCCAATGTATATGTAGCATACTTTACAGGGTACTTGGCCTGGTTTCTGGAAAAAAAGAGTTATTTGAGTTGGTGCTTTCACTTATAAGTGGGGCTTGTGGCTAAGTATTAATTGTCGCACGGGTCCATCGATCAGGTTAAGCTACGCTTGCCGCTGTTGGCCCGTGGATGCGTGACCATTTTTACATACCAAGACCCCTCCGTGCCTCGGAAAGCACGTTAACCCGTTGGTCCCGGCTGTCATTCGTGGATCTTTGACAGTCGTTACGGGTCGTCAGAAGCACGAAAGACTGTCAACCAGCCTTACTAAAGGACTGAACAGAACGGCGACGGCGTTGAACAATAACTGGGTTTTGGAGGTCAGATAGGCAGTCGCTTCTTGTAAAATACTGGTATTATAGCTGAATCTGGTTAGTCTGGAAGCTGACCCAAACATAGTTGGGAAAAAACTAGACAGATGGTGATGATTTGGGGTTATTCCACTAATCCCCATTGACATTCCATTAATTCATTGATTTGTGAACTTTTATTCTACAAATCGCCATTGACATCTCATAGAGCTCATAATGGGGAATTCTGGAAAAAAGTTCACAAATCCCCATCAGTTTAAAAATAAAACACAAACAACATTTTATATAAGAATCACGAAATCTTTATTTCTTATGATAAATGCTTTTATTTCTGTAAGTAGGTTTGTACAGACACTTTTACACGTCAATCATATTTTAAAAACTAGATGAGATCGGCGTTTCCTACCTGACTACTATGAGAAGAAAGGCCGAAACAAACTCTGAGGTCACAGTCTCTTTTGAAAGCCAGACATAATGTTGGTCAGATCATGTGAAGACCATGTAGATTAGTGTCTGAAATGGTCTTTTGAAGAAAGAACCACACAGATTGAGTGGACCTGTCCAGTCAGTGCACGCATTTGTCAGTAAACGTGCAGCTCAACTCAGATTTTCTGGAGGTAAGGAGTCATTGATTATTTTTACAATGAAACAAATTAAAGTAATGGCTAAATTAGTAGCATAAGTAAGTAGTATTATATTTTACGTAAAGTAATGAAATCACAGTCTAAATTTTTCAGCTAATAATCTTTTAGAGATCAACTTTACATTACTTTTTGGCCAAAGAATCAGCATTGCCACGTTTTATGGCAATGCTGATTCTTTGCCCAAAAAGTAATGTCAGCCTTTTGGGCACTTTTACTGTTGACAGCGATGCGGACCAACTTTTTGATGCCCTATGATTCTTTCCACTCCCCTTTTTTATATACTTGTACACATTATTATTTTAAGACTTAGCTTTTAAAATGATGTAAATATTGTACTATAATGTTGAAACATAACATTAAACTATAGGTACAGTCGCCAGGACATTAAGTTACCACAAACTGTCAGATTTTCTCATTCGATTTGGACTTAGTCATCAACATTCTAAGGATTAAAATCGTTTGGAGATATTTGACAGATTCGTGTAGCTTGACCTGCTGGCGTTTGTACCTACCAGTGCCGGATTAAGCAAGCGCAGAGCCCGTAGTCTATCGAGTGGTCCTTGATCTGCTATAGGTTTTTAAGTATAAAATAGATTCTCCTGCTAGGGTAAATTGACATTGTAATTGCTTCGTCCGCCATTGAGGGCAGTCGATTTGGGACCGTCGAGGTGTGTAGGTAGCGGCGCGCGGCGGTGTGAATCCGCGTTGTGGCGCGCCTAGAGAAAACAACATAGCAACCAGTCACACGGGCGCGCGTAGCCAACGCTTGCTCAGCGGAATTAAAAATACCCAGTGTCGCAAAGCTATCCGCGGCAGGGGGGTGAATCTCCGGGACCGCTCGCTACGCCCCCTTACGGGGGCATCGCGATTTTCATGAGGCAGTCGTTGTAGAACACTGAGTGAAGTAAAAAGTGTAAATTGTTTCAACAATAAAAGTTATGAGTTTGTGATTAAGTACGTTACGTGTTTTGTTCCTGGGAAACAGGCCGTACTTTAATAGAAAAAAAGTTATTTTTTTATTAAAGTTTTCATTAAAAAAAAATTGTTGAGGTTTCAAATTTTAATCCCATTATGCACCAGCGGGTCATAATGAAATCAAGTATAACATTATTGCCCTGACTTGCTATAAGTTAGGTTTGCATCATGGTCTAAAAAAACAAGGTCTAGCACTCCGAGAGTGACACAAGCTTACGTCACTACCCAGTTGCCACTTTATTGCAACAAAACAAGAAGTATGGAAACATTTTTGGTCACCATTCTGTTAAAAAATATATATCAAGCATTTAAATTGTCGTTTTGTTTTTCTAATCAAACGAAACAATTTAATTTAAACTTATACCGACGTAATTGTTAGTTAAAACCTCATTGATTTATCGGATTCGCACTGGTAATAAAGGCGGTTGGGGAGTTATTATCCCACACTACTGGTAACACAGCAGTGATGACGTAGGCTTGTGTCACCCACGTGACCACTGTGTCTCGGAATGCTATACCTGGCGAAGTATATTATTATACCATGGTTTGCATGACATATAATTCGACATTAGCGAGCAGGTGGTGTGAATCGTAATTTAATAGTTGATCTCTAAAAGATTATTTGTAGTAAAATTTTAGACTGATTTCAGTCTTTTAACTAAAATATTTTATTAATTTAGCCATTACTTTAATTTCTTTGATTATAAAAATAGCCAATGCGGAAGAAATATAGACTTTGTGATTCTTATACAGATTGGCAGGGACATCGACGCGTAAACTGTAACCTTAAATTCAGTACATAATTCTAGACCCCCTAGCGCAAAAATGGTTCGGCGGTTATAAAAAAAAAAACTGCTGTTTCATAGAAAAGTAAATACCTACAAAATACCTCCGCGGTCAAAATGTATAAAACAGCTTTTTTTTTATAACCGACGAAATATTTCAGAGTCTTCTACGAGTACTGAATCCATGGTAACGCGTCGATGCCAAGCCACCCTATATAATATGTTGTTTGTATTTCATTTTTAAACTGACGGAATTTGAGAACATTTTTTCCACAAATCCCCATTATGAGCTCTATGAGACGCTAATGGGGATTTGTGGAAAAAAGTTCACAAATCCCCATTGATTGGGAATGTTCATGGGGATTAGTGGAATAAACCTCTCGCTATATTCGTAGCCCTCCCACGACACCTGTCGACGTTTTATTTATAAATCTCATATTTTGTTTTACTTCCCAAAATTCAAATCATCAAATGACCTCTCCAGCTCTGGGCGGAGCGGAAGGGCGTGTCAGACTCTTACTGACTAAAACCCACCCGTGTTCCTTCAGTTGCCTGTGCGCCAGGGCCACGGTAACTCTTTCGAACAATCCGCGACCCCGGCAGGCATCGGCCCTATCGGACCCCGTCAATGGTGCTGACATCTCTTTTAGGCGCGCGTGACGTGCTTGTTACCATGCCGTTCCTCTAGAGGTATTTTGGGTGTTATTGGGTTTTTCCATCAGGACTTTCCTAGTAAAAGCCTTTTTTTTCTATGTCTCTGCGTACCTCTTCGTGGAATAGAGGCGTGATTTTAAGTTATATAGAGAGCGACCGAAAACGAAAAACAAAATTGTTTGTCAATAGGTTTTTGTTAGGTTAAAGTATAACAAAAGTAATAGAAATACAGTGTCAAACCATGGATTTTATCCAATTGATGTAAGAATTGATTTACGGGATATTTTTTTCGGCCAAGGCAAAAAATTATAGTCGAAAACTAAAATTGCCGAAATTTTACGCCGATAGTTCTTGTAGTTTCAGCTTTAACGGTTCTTAATGGTTAAAAGAACCATATTTATATAACTTTTACCAGACTAAACCTTATCAATATAATTTCTTTTTTTTTTCGTATTTCGACAGAATAAAAAAATAACTGAAATTCGTTTTCGGTCGTTCCTAGTCATTAGATGATAAATAAATGATAAAAAAGAAATCTGTAAGTAGGTTTGGACAAACACTTACACGCCAATCATATTTTAAAAACGAGATGAGGTCGGCGTTTCCTATCTGACTACTCTGAGAAGAAAGGCCGAGACAAACTCAGAGGTCACATTCTCTTTTGAAGTCCAGACATAATCTTGGTCAGATCATGTGAAGACCATGTAGATTGGTGTCTGAAATTAGTTCCCTTAGGGGGTAAATTTAAAAAAAATCTTAGTGCTCTCCTTCGTTATATAAGGACCTCTTGGGCAAAATTTCATGCTTTCGCCCAGCGGCTTAGGATGTGCGTTGTCTGTCACTAAATTAATGAATTTAAGATTTAATAGAAGATGTTTGCAGCTGAGATGAGACTACTAAGAGGCATTTGTGGTGCTCCGCGAATGGATAGAACAAGGATTGAGTACACAAAAGGATGTCTGAAAGTGGCGCTGGTGACTGAAAAATTGTGTGAGAATCGGTTGTCATGGTACGGACTTGTGATGCGGAGGAATGAGGAAAATGTCGTGAGGAGAGTTTTGAGTATGAATGTCGATGGCTATAAGAGTAGGGGAAGACCAAAGACACGATGGATGGACTGTGTGAAAGATGATATGGTTAGCAAGGGGGTGACTGCCGAGATGACGACTGATAGAGAAATATGGAGGAAAAAGAGATGTTGCGCTGACGACGAATAAATTGCGATAAGACCAGCAGAATGATGGTGATATGTTTGTTTTCAGCAACCCCTCGATGCACACACAGGCACCACAATAGCCGAACACACCCTTACAACACTTCGGACGAGAACAACCCAGGCCGATCAGGCAGACTATCATTTTGTGTACTGCAGCGATCACCAAACCAACCCCAGCCCCAGGGCCACGAAGACTAAAGCACACGAAATTCAACAAATCACTTTACCTAACTTAGATTTAAGAGATGATGACACACTTATGTTTGACCATATAGATTCTAGCGACGATAATATACTAAAAAAAGAAGAAGCAACGAAAAAAGTTAAAAAGAAAGATAAAAAAGTTAAAAAGAAAAAGAAAGAGAAAAATGTTAAAAAGAAAGATAGACGTTGCAAGCCAGCGAATGAAGTATTGAATAATGATATTTTTAATATTAAGGACTTAAATCAGGAAGAACAAATGTATGAGGTTAATAAAAGACAGTTTTCTACTAATTATAAGAATTCAGGATTTAAGTGCAATGAATGTTTTAAAGGGTTTTTAGATAAGGATGCTTACACAGGACACATGATAAGGCATACGGATGTAAGTACCAATTTTGTCTCTATAGTCTGTTCCAAAAACTATCTGATGAAAATGTATTTTTTTTTTATGAATGAATATGTGTCTGAACATAAATAACAACGTATACCTAATGCATTACTAAGAATAACTATATAATATCCTAACTTAACTAAAACTATTAGCAAACCAAAATATGGCGTCGAAAAGTTCATCCGCTTCGCTGTCGACCGGTATAATGTACCCAAGAGACTGGCGGCATTGCCAAACAAATGAATGGATCTGAAAACATACTCGTGGATATCAATATGTAGAGCCAATTACAAATTGAGTGCTTTGCAATTTGAATATGAAATTCTAATTTTAAATCACCTTCCAGATGTTTTTCATTTAACAAGTTTAGCTTTATAACCTCAATTTTCGTCGATGATTTTAAATTTTATTATTTTATCTACATTATGTTATCCACACGATAATTGTTGGAAAAAGTGGTGGGATATAAAGTTGAAACTTTCTTAATCCAGATGACAGTGTTACTAATACCCTTTAGTGAGTGATTGTGTACGAATTAAACCTGCACCCTAATTACATAACACACTATCTACCACAATCTGAATAATTTTGAAGCCTATTGCTAACCCATTGCTTCATGTGTTCGAAAAATTTGTCGACTCAACAACGTAAATAACGCAATGAATGTTATTGAACTGTCAAAATGAAACACATTCCTACTGTTAGTGTGTTACGTAATTACCCCGCTGAACAAGGTTTGTTTACACCTTCATTAGACACTTTTAGAACAGAGCATAAACGTAACTTTCATATTTATTTCAGCAATGTGGAATATACAGCTGTGCTATATGCAAGATACACTTCAAAAAGTTGCAAGCACTCAGAAACCATACAACTAGTCATATGCAGAAGTTTAGCTGTAAGAGATGCAACTATGTTACTTTTAGGAGGTCAGTATTCATAGATATTTATTCATATAATAAAAACTTTTTTTACAAAAATACAACCGACTTCCAAAAAAAACACTTAAAAACGTGAAAAATAACTTTAATTTCGGAAGTCGGTGTGTTTGGTTGTATATTTGAGTTTTTGGTCACCGACTTCCGATTCTTCCGATATATTTTTTTTACCTTGTATTTTTGTAAAAAAGTTTTTATTTTTCACTTTTTTGTTGTGGTACCTACCCCACATACATTCGTATACCACTACTTGATATGTAAATAACCATGACAGGAAATTATTATAACATCATCAATATAAACCAAGTGGAAAAAATACGCATTATTAGGGATAACTCAAAAACTACTGGTCAGTACTTGATCAAATTTAAATAGGACCACATGTGAAGCAACAGCTTTCAAATAAAAAAAGAATCATCCAAATCGGTTCACCCAGAAAAAAGTTCTGAGCTAATTGAGAACCCCCTCCTTTTTTTGAAGTCAGTTAAAAAAACAAAACTCATTTATTCAAACGACGCTGCGAATCAGCACTTTTTGAACGTCAAAATTACGTAAGACAATCTCCCAAAACGCCCGCCCTTCAGCATTTCCTAGTGCTTTAGCTGGGGAGAAGAAGTGGTGCAACAAACTCCCAGCAGCACAGCTGTCTGTTTAGTTAGAAGATCCTGATTGATGGCAATAAATAGTATGCAAAGTAATTAACATTACTTGTTAAGAGTAGTAACATTCAGAATATTAATTTTGTTTATTGGCAACACTGATTTCTATTTTAATTTGTTCATGGCAACACTGTTCTTCTTGCCTATAAAAACTGATACTGTAACGACGTTGTTCTGTGTGCTATTTGCAATAAAATGTAATTATTGTGAACGTCGTGAGGTTTTAAATTGTACTGCGAATCCCTCGACCTGGATACAGCATCCACTACATTATAATACAAAGGGTAAAACCCCAACAAACAAAATTAATATTCTGAATGTTACTACTCTTAAACACAAACTACTGTACTACAAAACAAAACATCGAACTAAATTATTTGAAATATTGCTATACAACTCATTAACAAAACATTGTAATGAGTAGATAATGTCAATAAGTGAAAATTAATTGATAGTTAAAGCCAAATCCACAGATACTAATAATATAAATTCGAAAGTAACTGTCTGTATGTTACCTTTTTACGCCTAAACTACTGAACAGATTTTGATAAAATTATAATTTATATATATATATTATATTATTTATATATTTATTTATTATATATTAAATATATTAATTACTAGCTGCGCCCCGCGGTTTCACCCACATAAGTCTCGATCCCGATGAAATATCGAGATAGGAAGTATCCTATGTTTTAATCCAAGTCATGGTCTACCTATGTGCCAAATTTCATCCAAATCCGTTCAGCCGTTTTAGCGTGATTGAGTAACAAACATCCAAACATCCACACTTTCACATTTATAATATTATAATATAATATTATAATATTAGTAGGATTATTGGCAAGGAGATAGATGGCATCCTGGGGAAGGACATAGGCTACTTTTAGTCCCGGTTGTACGTTCCTGTGGGACAATTACCGACACCCACGCGGGCGAAACCGCGGGCAGCAGCTAGTAGTCGCAATGTGTTGCCTTAGTTCTTCTAAACTACGCAATGGATTTGGATGTGATTTTCCAAGTTATTCGTGCCGGAACAACTTACCCCCGGTTCTTCGAACCCCGACCTCTCCCAGAGCATTTATTTCTGAAGGTTTATGTGTACCTCGAATGCATTAATATTTAGCGACCCGCACATGTGGCTACTGATGTGGCGACATGTCAAACTGGTTGAGCTCCTTAAGTTCTGAGTTGAGCTGCACAATTACTGATAAATGCGTGCACTTTAGTAAGTGCACGCATTTATCGGAAAAACCACACAGATTGAGCAGACCTGTCTAGTGACAGGTCTGCTCAATCTGTGTGGTTTTTCCTCAAAAGACCATTTCAGACACAAATCTACATGGTCTTCACATGATCTGACCTCATCTGATCATCTCTCATCATCTGACCTCATCTGACCTTACATGATCTGATCTGGTCTCACTGAAGATTATGTCTGGACTTTAAAAGAGACTGTGGCCTCTGAGTTTCTTTCGGCCTTTCTTCTCAATGTAGTCAGATATGAAACGCCGACCTCGTCTAGTTTTTAAAATATGATTGACATTTAAAAGTGTTTGTACAAACCTACTTACAGGAATAAAATCATTTATCATTATCGAGATTTACATGCTCCATCTAAGTTAAATATTAATGTATTCTACTGAGACCTTGCGGAATAAATGCTCTAGGGGAGGCCGGGGTTCAAAGTACCGGGGGTAAGTTGTTCCGCCACGAATAACTTGGTTTAGAAAAGAGGTAGCAGTAAATGTCAAATGTATCTCGGAACGTTGTACCATCGCGGTGCTTCTGCAGCTATTTGAGAGACGCTGTAAAGTCGTGTTAGTTTGATTATCGCTTGGTGGTAGGTACATATTTGTTACGTAAGTAAATTTTTCCGTTCTTACACTTTTTGGCCTACTTCAATCAATTCTACAGCTACTCGTATTTATGTGCGAGTTGTACTAATCAGTTGGAAACACTAAAGGGTATATTTTTTTATCGCATTATTGGTAATTTATTACTTGTATATTTTGAGTCTGAGATAACATAAAAAAATAGAATTTGAGGCTAAAAGTTTCCCGGCTAAATGATGGTAAAAAACCGCATCAAAATCCGTTTTTAACCGACTTCACAAAAAGGAGGAAGTTCTCAATTCGACGGTTTTTTTTTATGTGTCTTAGCTCAGAACTTTTTTCTGGGTGAACCGATTTGGATGATTCTTTTTTTATTTGAAAGCTGGTACTTTACATGTGATCCTATTTAAAGTTGATCAAGTTTTGGCCTCAAGTTTTTGAGTTATCCTTAATACTGCGTATTTTTTCCACTGCGTTTATATTGATGATGTTTTAATAATTTCCTCTCACAGTTAACATATCAAGTAATGGTATACGAATGTGTGTGGGGTAGGTACCACAACTAAAAAGTGGAAAATAAAAACTTTTTTACAAAAAAACAACCGACTTCCAAAAAAAACGTGAAAAAATTACTTTAATTTCGGAAGTCGGTGGCCAAAAACGAAAATACAAAACCAAAGACACCGACTTCCGACATTAAAGTTATTTTTCACGTTTTTTAGCGTTTTTTTTTTAATTCGGTTGTTTTTTTGTAAAAAAGTTTTTATGTAGTTTAGAAAATCTAAGCGGTCACACAGACGGATGCGAAAAGTGATTGTTTTATAATAATATGTAACAATTACTTTTGATTGCATGCATACATTTTCAGGCATGCAGCTAAACTACATGAGGAATATCATAACGGCACCAAATATGTCTGCCCACATTGTATGGAGAATTTCGAGTAAGTGCCTTCAATTTGTTTATTTCTGGAGGTCTACTCCATAAGCATGAAATCCGTAGTTTTGGCCGAAGTTATGGCCGATTCTTACTCAGTATCACCTACGGACATGAGATTGCTTTGGGGCCCGAACTAAGAATGAATGACGCCACGATTTGACAGCCGTCCGTACTCCTGAAGTATTTATGCCCGTCCAAAAAAGTTAATTAATGGGGTGACGAGTTCATTTCGAAGTTTCGATCTACTTTCGGACGGGCCCATTGCTTTGCTGACGGACTTAAAGAGTTGGCCCCGTGATTTATTATGATGTTTTAAAAACTCGATTAGTAGTCTGATACTCTGATCAAACTGAGGCGAAATCCGCACGGGCTGTGCAGTTCCGTCCCGAGCGGTGTTCGTCTCATTTTGACCACTCCTTAATAATTTGTTACGAAAAAGTAGAACAAGAGATTCGGCGATTTTTAATCAAATATGCTTTAAGAAACTTGAGAATATGAATCACGCAGTTAAAATAAAATCACTTTTTAGGGTTGGCTTTTTACGGTTGGCCGGTTTTTTTTTATAATTAGGTATTATAACATTATTTATAAGTATTATTAATTATTAATATCGATTTCAGTAAGCTATCGACCTACATGAGTCACATTCGCATAAAGCACCCTTCCGACATCGTGTGTCAGTTGTGTGGCTACTCCTTCGTTAGCGACAAGGGACTAGGCCTTCACAAGAAGCTGAAACACCGGTTTGATGATCACCAAGTAAGTGTACTACTGAAAATACAGACTTAGCTGATAAAATATAGTTCTAACACCTAAAAGACAGACTTAGAACTCAAAAGACAGCTTTACAACCACAAATACAGTTTTATCTAAATCAAAATCAAAATATTTTATTTCACATAAACCTTTAAGGGCACTTATGAAACGTCAGAAGCTAGGTGCACGGTTCCAATTGGTTGTTTCCTATGGAGAAGAGCCGGCAAGAAACTCCACGGTTACTCTTTTAAAAATAAGGGGCTTTTACAATGTCTCAAACTACACGTGTTGATAGGTATGGGAGGACAGTGTAGGCCTGTCAACAAGTAACAGGCACTCAACAAAATAGAAAAGTATAAAAAGGTCTACTAATCTAACTTTATCGGCTTAACGACAGACTTAGGCCTCAAAAAACAAACATAGAACTCAAAAGACAAAATTAGCACACAAAAAAGTCTTAAATTCAAGAATCGGCACGAAATGCACAGTGACATCTTTTGGTTAATACTTGTACTAAAATAGAAACAGTGGCCAAGTGGGAGTTTGCGGTTGGCGACTTCATGCGGTAAAATGACATGCACCCAAAATACAGTCTTAGAACTTAAAGTGAGTCCTAAAACCCAAAAGACAGTCTTAGCACTCGAAAGAAAGCCTTCGCACTTAAAAGAAAGTCTTCCTTACTACTGTAGTGTATATTTTGATTTAAAGGTGTACCCATGGAGTTCATTGCCCATTCTTTTCCATAGAAACCTTCTAAGTTTTGGAATGGGCAACTAGCTTCATCTTTCGGCCTAACCGACTCCTTGACCATTCAAGTGCCTGTAATTGGTTTGATTGAAATAAATGCCTTGGGTTTGAGTTTGTGGCCTTTAGAAGGCAGACTTAGCATCCCAATACAGTTTTAGCACTTATTAGCAAATAAGTTTATTTTACACTATCTGCTGCCCGCTGCTTCGCCCGCGTGGATGTCGGAAATTATCCAACGGGACCGTGCTGCCGGTACAAAAAGTAGCCTATGTTACTCCTTATAACATCAGCTATATGCCAGTGAAAGTCCCGTCAAAATCGGTCCAGCCGTTTCGGAGATTACCCGGAACAAACAGACAAACAGATAAAAATTAAAAAAATTGGTATTTTGTTATAAGTCCCGTATATACTTTCATATGCATTTAGTAAAAAGCTGTTATTTTGACATTACAAACAGACACTTCAATTTTATTTATTTGTATAGATTGATTCTTGATCTTTCGAGGACGGGTAGACTACGCGCCGTCGCACGCGCCGCCGCGCCGTTGCAAAGTATGGCGTACGTCGTAACACGTTGGCTACGCCGTAGCATAGCCCGGTCTACGCCGTAGCACAGGGTAAGCTACGCCACGCCGCGCGCCGTAGCAAATGAGCAAGCGCCGATCTTTTCGACGCCTCGTTAACATTGTGTTTTGCACAACGGCATCGGCACAATGATGATATCAAAGTGTCGCATATTTTATACCCATTTTTTTGTTTTTACTTTTTGTCATCGATTTATATCTCTGCTTTATATGACTTATGTCTTGGCGCAAATAAACTTATTTTCCTTCTAACAAACTAAAGCATTTTTCTAATTAATAAAAATTGTATCTATATTTTACAGGTCCCTCCAGACGGTCCGTGGTGCACCAAATGTGACGTACAATTTTTAAACAAGGAGGCTTTAGAACGACATGCGCAGTTATCAGCTAAACACAGCGATGAAATGTAAGTATAGAAGTACCGCAGACTTAGGGCTGGCGCAAATCTGGCGAGGTGGAGCGCAGCGCGGTTGTCACTGACAAACAAATATCAACATTGCGTGGCGTAAAATAAAGTCGAGAATAAATAACCTGAGACGCGCAACTTTTTCCGCTTAGACGCACTCTCGAGCTAATGGAATTTCATTTATTATCAACTTTATTTCAAATGATACAAGGTCGATATTTGTTTACAGTAACCGGTTACAGTTTTCGAATGAAATTTAATTTGATAAATTACCTGTTTGTTTTCTATTTAAGTTAAATTAAGTTAAATTTTATTCGAAAATGTCCATCCGTTTCTTACTAAACTTCAACTATATCCGATGTTACTTATCACATTTGGTGACCGTACATTTCGTCCATACCGTATAAAGGACAGAGGCGACGTTCTACAAATACTTTATCATCCAAAGAGTTAAATTGTTAGATTCACCCGACTCCGCCAAAAGATGGCCACGTTATGTCGCTCACTCATACTGAAAATCGTATCTATCGTTCCATGTGGGATGTACGAGCTCACACTTCTTAGTATGGATACTGTGGGCAAATCTAACGATTTAAATCTTTGTCTTCATCTTCTACAAAAAGTTTTTATTATAAAATTTCGATGATCTGTATTGGAATATCCCAAAGGTTCATAGAACGAAGTAGTAGAACAGACTTATCTTTCTAACTTACGCTAACTTATTTGCTTATTTGTTAACTTAAAACATACCGTTTTTTAACTTCTCTTAAGCTATGGTTTCGCAGAAGAGCGGTGGCCGCCACATAGCGTCCGTAATTTACGGGCGAATGACGTCACTGAAACGTTATTTATGAAAGTAAGTTAGTGTGTTTTCCTAGAGACCGCTCTTGACACCGTAACGTCAAACCGCTGCCCAAAGATTTCAATCGCTAGATTTGCCCTCACCGTACTTAGTCACGCGATAAAGTGTCCATAGTAAGACGAGTGAGCTCACACATAAATAGCGTGTCCACGGTGTCCATGATAATCAAAAAAATCAAGCTTTGGAATGGGCAACTAGCTTCATCGTTCTAACTGACCGACCCCTTGACAATTCAAAAGTGCCTGTAATTGGTTTATTTGAAATAAATGCAATTTTTTTTTTGTCTTTGTATTCTTTCCACAAATTGTTTCATATTTATTAAAATAACTAGCTTCTGCCCGCGGCTTCACCCGCGTGGATGTCGGAAATTATCCCACGGGAACGTGCTACCGGGATAAATTATCCCACGGGAACGTGCTACCGGGATAAATTGTCCCACGGGAACGTACTACCGGGATAAATTATCCCACGGGAACGTGCTACCGGGATAAATTATCCCACGGGAACGTGCTACCGGGATAAATTATCCCACGGGAACGTGCTACCGGGATAAATTATCCCACGGGAACGTGCTACCGGGATAAATTATCCCACGGGAACGTGCTACCGGGATAAATTATCCCACGGGAACGTGCTACCGGGATAAATTATTCCACGGGAACGTGCTACCGGGATAAATTATCCCACGGGAACGTGCTACCGGGATAAATTGTCCCACGGGAACGTGCTACCGTGATAAATTATCCCACGGGAACGTGCTACCGGGATAAATTATCCCACGGGAACGTGCTACCGGGATAAATTATCCCACGGGAACGTGCTACCGGGATAAATTATCCCACGGGAACGTGCTACCGGGATAAATTATCCCACGGGAACGTGCTACCGTGATAAATTGTCCCACCGGAACGTGCTACCGGGATAAATTATCCCACGGGAACGTGCTACCGGGATAAATTATCCCACGGGAACGTGCTACCGGGATAAATTATCCCACGGGAACGTGCTACCGGGATAAATTATCCCACGGGAACGTGCTACCGGGATAAATTATCCCACGGGAACGTGCTACCGGGATAAATTATCCCACGGGAACGTGCTACCGGGATAAATTATTCCACGGGAACGTGCTACCGGGATAAATTATCCCACGGGAACGTGCTACCGGGATAAATTGTCCCACGGGAACGTGCTACCGTGATAAATTATCCCACGGGAACGTGCTACCGGGATAAATTATCCCACGGGAACGTGCTACCGGGATAAATTATCCCACGGGAACGTGCTACCGGGATAAATTATCCCACGGGAACGTGCTACCGGGATAAATTATCCCACGGGAACGTGCTACCGTGATAAATTGTCCCACCGGAACGTGCTACCGGGATAAATTATCCCACGGGAACGTGCTACCGGGATAATTTGTCCCACGGGAACGTGCTACCGCAAATTATCCTATTATCCAATTCCATTCAGCCGTTAAAGCGTGAATAGGTAAAGCACAGAGAAACAGGACACAGGAAACAGAAACAGGTAACGACAGACGGACAGATAATAAATGCATATATAAAATCTTTTTTATTTTTATTGAACACGTTTTTTTTATTCTAAATGTCTAACTTTATAAGTCTATAAGGCTCTCTATAATAGTCTATAAGGGTCTAGTTTATAAGGCTTCTGCCCGCGACTTCGCGTGGAATAGTGGGCTAACGCTAACTTTAACCCGCGACTTCGTTTACGTAGAGGGTGGAAATATTTTAAAATATTACGTACGTTAAGGAGCTGTTTTAGGTATCTACATCACGCTTTTATCAGTACACGGAGAAATAATTTCTTAAAATATTTCTGGGGAGTTTATGAATTTTTACTGGGGCTCTGCAGTAACGCGGGACCATAATATGTGCAAATCCAAGAAAATTTACCGGGTTACCCAATACAAATTCTAGAACAATTTTTTTTTAAGGTTTTAGAAATTTTACTGGGTTACCGATTCAATTTTTACTGGGGTACTGAACGTCATTTTTGGTATCTCGCAGAGGTAACTGGGGCCACCGCCCATCCCCGTCATGACCACCCGCCGCCGGCCTTGCACCATTATTTTGCTGCGATGTTATTTTAATACTGCGATATCTCCTAAGATATTCATTGAAATCAAATGATGTAAAGGGCAATTTTGTTTTAAATTAAATACTTGTGATGAATAACGTATTTATTTGGATAAGGATTAATATCATGTTTATAAAAACACCTTCGCAAATAATGCATTATTTTAGAACAAATTTGGTTAGAATAAAAAAGTTCATAGTGAGCCAACCTTAAAAGATAGACATAAGCTGTCGCAGACTTTTTTTTAGGACTTTTAAAGGGGAACACTTCTGTAATACATGATTTTTGTGAAACTTTAACCGTTTACGCAGCGCACGCAGCGGAAGCTCTCAAAAGGAAAAAAATAACCTACGATTTTGAAACATTGCTCATTGATGCTCCGTCCCTATTGGTCTTAGCGTGATGATATATAGCCTATAGCCTTCCTCGATAAATTAGCTATCTAACATTGAAAGAATTTAGCGCGTTCAAGCAAACAAACAAACAAACAAACAAACTCTTCAGCTTTATTATTAGTATAGATACCCCATACAGGATGTATCAGAAAGGTGTGGTCAAATTTCAGGTTGTGATACAGACCATCAAACTCAATGATAACTGAAGAACTTTCTCCAGAACAATGTGTATTGTCTTTGATCCGTTTTTTTTTTTTTTTTTTTTGGGTGTCTTTGATCCCTGGCTTTAGCATCAAGCAATAGACAAAATTGTCAAACTTTTATAGCTTGAATGCGAGGCTTTTGGCTATTTTGTATGTGTCTATTAAATTAATGTCGTTCATTTGTAAGGTGCGTTTTGTTTGTGCGGAATAAAAAATTTTTCTTTCTTTTCTTTATTTTTTTCTCCAATCGAGAAAAAATAATCAGCTGTCCCGTACCTACATTTGGATCGAGTAGGTATTGAAGTTTTGTGCGGAGCAGCTGATTATATTTTTTTCTAGATTACGATGTTGTTCCCATGGAGAAAATTTTTCAGTTTGATGGTCTGCACCACACCCTTAAATTTTACCTGTATAATAATAATTATTCTTACAGTAAATCAAGCAAACAACATGCCCGTCGTAACTACAGGGATCATGACAGCAGTAAGATTAACAACGATACAGAAGGGAAGAAGAAAAGAAACACATACAAGCCTGAAGGACCAATAGCTTGTGAACAGGTGAGAGTTAAAGACTAGATTCAAGCGCTGGCCTTTCTGAAGCGAATCCAGCGCGGGATGCGGGACGAAATTCGCTAGCGCCGATTGTGCCAACTAAAGCGGGTATCATATCTCCGCCGCGAAACCATATAGCAGCGAAACCGCGGTAGTTCCGCCATGACTTGTCCGTTGTACGACAAGCGAAACAGAAGCAAAATTGCCTGTTCTAACGCACAGATTTGTAAACCTGTTACACCTCCGCGCTCAGCCCGCTATTTTGTTGCGGTGCCGCATTTGTTTCGCACGTATCTGTGGCAGTCGACTAGTTTACAAAGCGAAACTTCTTTTTTTTTTGAAAATTGATGTTGATTTTACGGAAAAACTAATCTAAGAGGTCCGAAGTAGACTTATACTGTATTTACTAAGCCAAAAGCGACGACATTTTGCTCCAATTGCTACAATTCAACTCTCATGATGTTCCGCTAATAGAATCGCGACATAATGCAGTAATGTTTCTTAGCGGAATTCGTTAAGCGGTTTCCCATCATTATTTTCGCGTCAGAGGTGTGCTAAGGCCCTAACTCGTATGGAAGTGTTTTTAAACTGGCGGGAATAGTCGCGTGACTTCGTAATCATTAAAATAATCTACGCGCACATACTCGTTCTGCGCGGGATTCGCCTCAATTTCACCAGAGCTTTAAGCCTATTACGATCCCTTGCTGGATATATAGGCTTATGTCCAGCTGTATTACGACACCAACTTAGCCTACCAGCGTCTTTAAACTAGGTTCATAATCAGCCTATAATGTTCCCACTGCTGGGACTCAGGCCTCCTCTGTGTGAGAGAGAGTGGGCTGTAATCCACCACGCGGGCCCAGTGGCCCAGTTGGTAGATGTCACATGTCTTCGAATGTTTGGTTCTAGGACATGTCGGTTTCCTCACGATGTTTTCCTTCACCATTTTGAGAGCAGTAGTGATGAAATTATACACACAAAGTAAAGCTGCCTGGGTTCGGACCCACGACCTTACAACTCGTGAGTCGGGGCCACCACTGCTCCTAAAACTAGATTAGTGTCAATAATTCCTAAGTTCAGTTCTGCAGACCGTGATACAAAATCAGCCTATCATTTTTCACTGTTATAGTCAGGGAAAATAATTGTAAAGCTAATTGATTACCTATCTATATCTTTGACAGTTACATAGGGTCCTAGGCCATATTGCTTAGAACTTATAACCTGGCAAAATAAGAATGTACCTACAAATGTATTCGTCACCGGATAATTGCAAACACCGTCAATTTATAACTAGTGGCTCTGTAAGCTGTAAACCTCGCGAGTCTGTCTTTGCATAGCTTCAAACTGAATAAATGTTCACCTTAAAACAAAATCCTTAAAACAAAAAGCGCTACATGGCTGAAATATGTATTTTTTCGTTTCAACCCCCATATCTACGCCATTTTGAAAATTTCAAAAATTCAATCGAAAAAGATATTCCATAAAATTATCGAATCGGATCATAGAATCGGTTGAGAACTGCGACCTGTAGAGGAGACCAGCTATCCGCCGGACATCCGGACATACAAAAGCAGTTTTTCGGAAGTTGAAACGGAAACGCTTCGCGCTTGCTCGGTTGATAAATCTCGCAAGATTATAAACTGGCGAAAAATTGTGAACAGACCATGTCATTCACGATTAATCGCAATTTTTATTTTATTTTATAATTTACTAGCTTCGCCCCACTGTTTTACCTACATAAGTCTGGAACCCGTGGGAATATCGGGATAAAAAGTATTCTATGTCTTAATCCAGGACATGGTCTACCCATGAGCCAAATTTCATCCAAATCCGTTCAGCATTTTTAACGTGAAAGCGTAACAAACAAACATACAAAAAATCAAATATTTTCTCTTTATAGTATTAGTTTAGTTAATCTATCCGAGGAATACAGGGTGAGTTATTTAATAAAACCGGCCAAATGTGTGTCGGACCACGCACAATGAAGGGTTCCGTAGTTGGGATGAATTTATCCCAAGAACAAACTGAACATTGTAGTTGAAAAACGTTCTCCGATACGTTACAACTGCAAATGTAAGTTGGTCGACTATTACTCGTAAATTTGTTTAGCCTCTTAGCCGTGATAGTTTTCCTTTTAATTTCGTTATATATATATCTACTACTGCCCTGAATTATTTCACATATCCAAAGGCATCCATTTAGCTGGAGAGGGGGGACACTTGACTCTAACAAAAATTAGCAATTTAAAGCTTAATTTTACACAAACGGATGCCTGAATCGACAAATGGTATTCACAGACCTGTAATATTTTTCAATGGCCTATCCAATGATACCCCACACCATGGGATAGACGGGAAAAAAGACATCCCCCAAAATACGTGTACAGGAGGTACACTAAAAAGACCTTATTTCATAATTTTATTTTAACACTTTGTCGTCGTGATTAATATGTATATCCATGCCAAATTATAGCTTTCTAGTACTAAGAGTCACTGAGCTAAGCTGCGGTGGGGCAGACGGACATGGCGAAACTATAAGCGTTCCTTGTTGACTACGGAACCCTAAAATCCTTATTTCAATATTGTTACAGTGTGAAATGCAACTCCCAGACCCTCTGTCATACTACAGACACTTCAGACGAGTGCACCCGGACAAGAATCGAACCAACTACCCTTCAATGAAGTCGAAGAGCATGTGCGAAGTGTGCGGAAAAATGTTTCAGGTGATTATTATAAACTCTTGATGATAACATAGAAAGAAAGAAAGAAAGAAAATACGTTTATTTGCGGTGAACATGACGCAGAAAAAAACACAAATACAAAAACCGGCCAAGTGCGAGTCGGACTCGCGCACGAAGGGTTCCGTACCATTATCTATAAAAACGGCAAAAAAATCATGTCTGTTGTATGGGAGCCCCCTTAAATATTTATTTCATTCTGTTTTTTTAGTATTTGTTGTTATAGCGGCAACAGAAATACATCATCTGTGAACATTTCGACTGTCTAACTACAGTCAAACGGGGTGAATAGAAACGCCGGGGTGAATCGGAACGAAACTTTAAAAGGGATTTTAACATTGAAATAATATAATTTGTTGCCAACAAGGGCACTTAATAGTTAATTATAATACAGTAAACATATTAGAGTTATTTTTGGCGACAAACTACGTTATTTTAATGTTAAAATTCCTTTTAAAGTTTCGTTTCGATTCACCCCCGCGTTCCTATTCACCCCGTTTGACGGTATCACGGTTCATGAGATACAGCCTGGTGACAGACGGACAGTCAGACGGGCGGGCAGCGGAGCCTTAGTAATAGGGTCCCGTTTTACCCTTTGGATACGGAACCCTTAAAAGAACGAGTTAGGGGAAAATATGCGTAGGTACATCTAAGTTGTATTTATAACAAAGTTAAATAGTAGGCGGATATTTTGAAACTAGTTTCATATAACACTTTATTATCTGATATTTCTAAAGTAAAGGAGCAATATACCATCAATCTGCCTGCCTTTCCCCAACTATGTTGTGGTCGGCTTCCAGTCTAACCGGATGCAGCTGAATACCAGTATTTTACATGGAGCGACTGGCTATCTGACCTCCACAACCCAGTTACTGGGTATCACGATACCTTTTGGTAAGACTGGTCGTAAGACTTTTGGGCTTCTGAATACCCGTAACGATTGGTTAAGAATGACACCTTTACATGTCCATTTTTAGGGTTCCATACCCAAAGGGTGCCAACGGAACGCTATTACTAAGCCTCCGCTGACCGTCCGTCCGTCTGTCTGTCAGCGGGCTGTATCTCATGAACCGTACTAGGTAGACAGTTGCAATTTTAACAGAGTGTGTATTTCTATTGCCGCTGTAACAACAAACAAAAAAAAAATTAAAGGTGGCCCCGTACAAGAATGTTGTTTGAAAAAAAATGTAGTATTAAATATTGTACAGTGGTACGGAAACCTTCGTCTGCGAGTCCGACTTGCCTGTATTTTTTTAAAATTAAGATGTATTTCCTAGCCGACTTCGCTTCTATTAAAGTCCATAAAATAATTTAAAAGCATTATTCTTATAAGGAATTAAATCCTAAATTATAACTTAGACTCAACTTAGATTCAACATAGACTCAACTTAAGACTCTAGTTACCATTCACATATTTCAGTCAACAAAGATTTAGATGTATTTGATAATAATCAAATATTTTCCAAACCGCTGTCGGAATCGAAGCTCCCGCTTAATTCTAAAACATCCTAAATATTACATTTTACTCGTAGAGTAGTAAAACCCACCGCCATAATCGGATAAAAATCTTCATTTTTCTTTTTCCAGAGCCTAGCCCTCTTACAAGACCACAGCTGGACTCACACAGACTCCAAGCAATTTAAATGCTCAGCGTGCGACAAGCAGTTCGTTCGGAAATACCGACTTATTGCTCACCAGCGCGTGCATGGAGCTACAAGGGGCAATCACACCTGCAGTGTTTGTTCCAAGAGCTTCACTACTGCAAGTAATATGCAGAGGCATATGGTGGTACGTATCTTCTGCTTTGCCTTTTCCGGGATCAGCTTCCAGTCTAACCGGATGCAGCTGAATACCAGTATTTTACATGCAGCTGCTTTTCTGACTTCCACAGCACAGTTACTGGGTAACACGATACCCCTTGCAAAACTTTTTTTTTTTGTTGTAATTTCATCAAATGACTTCTCCCGCTCTGGGCGGAGCGGGAGGGCGTGTCAGACTCTTACTGACTATAACCCACCCGTGTTCCTGCAGTTGCCTGTACGCGAGGGCCACGGTAACCCTTTCAAACAATTCGCGACCCCGGCAGGCATCGGCCCTATCGGACCCCGTCAATAGCGCTGACATCTCTTTGAGGCCCGCGTGGAACACGACGCGCCGTCGACCCGGGCCTGGTCCTTACCGGACGGCGAGCTGCCCATTGCTCGCCGTCCGCAAGGCCGCGCCTACGGTGGCCGGGAATTGGCTATGGACTCCCGATGCCCAGGGTGTCTCCTGCGGCGACTAGGGGCGCGAGGGCGCAACGATTGCCTCACCCCCACGCACTCCGCCTCCTCCTTCGCGAGCATTACTACTTCGCAGAAGCAGGTGACGGCTTCCCATGCCCTCTCGTTCCGTACCATGGCCTGAACCAGGGCCGAACGCGATAGATCGCCGCCGCCGACCCCTTGCTAAGACTGGTTGTCAGATTTTCGGGCTTCTGTTTGAAAACCCGTAATGACTGTCAAAGATCTACGAATGACAGCCGGAACTAACGGCTTAAAGTGCTTTCCGAGGTAAGGAGGGGTTTCAGTATGAATGGGTCACCCATCCACAGACCAAACGCGGCTAACGCAGCTTAATCTTAGTCGATCGACCCATACGACTGTTATTATTTAGTCACAAGCATAATAGTGGTAAAGTACCACGATAATGAGTAAGATCGAGATCAAAGATCTTTTACATGTCAATAATTAAATATTACTTGCCCCTTGTAACTCCAGCTCCAAGCTTGGTGAGCAATAAGTCTGTATTTACGAACAAATTACGCACACTTATAATATTAGTAGTATACAGTGTGAGTCTTAATAACGTACGCATATCGAAATGAGAGACACTATACAAGCTTAATTTTATCACGGAATAAATGTTTAAAAAAATATATTCACAAAAGATAGGGTCTCTTCTTGCTAAATATAGTACGTAGCCGAGTGCAAGGCCTTTCTTCAACAGTTGATAGGAAATGTTGTGATTGAGTTTTAGATACGAGTATGGTATTTTCACTTTTAGAAATCTGATACGATGGATAATTATTTAAAGTAATAAAAAAGGGTAGGTAATCCGGGCTTTTATTAACCCTTAATTTGATATTGTTTACTGTGATGAACATACAAAAAGAAAAAATCTGTGGACTACATGAGCACATTGTTTGGGTATTTTTTATAATAAAGTGATAACATTGCCATTCAACCGTTGATAGAAAAATATTTCTTAGTACTAGCAAAATTTTTTAACGTCAGAGTGACAGCAAAATGTCGGCACGCGGCAAGTCGTCCGTTCTTTGCAAGGTATTTATTCATATTTTTGTGTCTAAACATTGAATTTTGATGATACTTACTGTAAAATATTTTAAATAGGTGTTTATCTAATAATTTCTAGCAAATTCACATACTTCAAGGCTTTACTTTTACTTTTGGGCCATTTCAAAGTTGTTTGTTTATCACAGTGAACAACGCCAACGAACGCGATAAATACATCTGACTTTCAATGTTCATTGTGATAAACAATGCCAAAATGTGTGTTATTAAGGTTGATTTCTTTTTATTTTGCTTGCTTGTCAGCAGAAAATACAAAGTCGATCTGAATAAATATTAGTTCTTGTGCCAAGAACGCATGCACCTTCTGAAAAAGGCGATGTATCTAATGATGAGAATGAATTGCATGAACTAATTTCATATTCTGCACCTTCGCTTGACTCTTCTTTCGAAGGCCTGCACTTACTCAGCAGCTCTGATTGTGACAAAGATGATGGTGGTGTTCAAATTCAACAACGGGAGACAAACAATCTAGCTGAAGAAGTTCCACTTACTCCAGCTATGGCAGTAGTATGTTCTATATTGGTTGCGAATTTGATGTCATGAAAACGCTATCAACAGATTCGTCGGTATCTACACTTTGCTGATAATACTCTGGAAGTCTAGATGATGGTGATAGACATTATAAAGTTAGACCAGTTGTAGAACAAATCAAAAGGAATTGCCTGAACTTTGAAACTGAAAACGAATTTAGCATAGATGAGATAATGCCCTACAAAGGGCGAAAAACCGGGTGTCGAAAGCAATACATGAAAGATAAACCCAGTAAGTGGGGATTTATGAATTATGACAAAGCCGGTACCTATATCTGGGATGATCTACTATTCGATATGATAACGTTGGGCACTTCATTTCTACGAAAAAAGATATGGGGCGATGCAAATTCTGTAACAAAAATACTACTGTTTATTGCATAAAATGCAATTTTCGGCTGTGTTTTGTTACAGGAAAGCCATAGGAACTCTTACTTATCATTTCATTCAATTAAGAAGGATTTTATTACGTAAATAAAGATAATTACACACAAAATGCGTTTTTATTTCATTTATTTTACAGCACCCCAATTTTGGCAATGTTCACTCCGATGAACATAGGTTTTCATGAAAACTGAAAACCATAGATTTTTTTTTCAATTTTTACTGAGCTTTCTTAAGTCCATGGAATCCAAAAAAAAGGGAAAAGTACTGGAATTTCAATGTTTATGTCGTTGCCAAATTAAGGGTTAAGAAATTTTACAATTATTGTAAAAATTTATGAAAAAATTTCTGATTTTTGTTAAAAAAATCCCTTAATTTTCAATTGCGGGTGATTTCTTTTTTCTGGCTGGGCAACCACAACAGGCTCTGTTACTTCTAGTCATTACTGAGTTTGTTTCATCTTGATAGATCGATAAGTTTAAAAGTTATACCGATTTGTTTACACAGAGGTCACAGCAGCGGATGAGAATTTAAAATGCTATAATTTTTTAAATACTATTTTTAGATTATTTAAATATTTTTTTCCGTCGCTAAAATTAAGCTTAGTTTCCTTCATTTCGATATGTGCACATTATGAAGACTCACACTGTATACTACTAATATTATAAGTGTGCGTAATTTGTTCGTAAATACAGACTTATTGCTCACCAAGCTTGGAGTTGGAGCTACAAGGGGCAATCACACACGTAGTGTTTCTTCCAAGAGCTTCATTACTGCAAGTAATATTTAATTATTGACGTGTAAAAGTGTTTTTTTTATCAATTTACAAAAAAATAAAAAAAATATCATTTAATGAAAAAAAAATTTAAAATAAATTAATAATAAAATTAAAATAATAATTAATTAAATAAATTTAAATAATTATTTATTATTTAACGTCATACTATTGACAAGCTTGTCGATGGCTGCAGTTGCCTCTGCCGTTGACGCGTGTCGCTCGTGCGTATGAGCACTAAGGGTCATACCATAACTTTAAACTATTCAATGATGAAACTATTGTTTAATATTTTAACCGTGTCAACTTAGTGCATGCTGTGGTCTCCTATAAGTGAAGGAGTACTCCTAAATAACACATAATGTTGCCCATTATTTATTTATGTGTCATAGCAAAATAGCCTAATCAGCCTATAATGTTCCCATTGCTGAAGGCCTCCTCTCTGTGAGAGGGAGTGGGCCGTAATCCACCACGCGGGCCCAGTGCGGGTTGGTAGATGTCACATGTCTTCGAATTTTTGGTTCTAGAACATGCCGGTTTCCTCACGATGTTTTCCTTCACCGTTTTGAGAGCAGTGGTTATGAAATAATTTACACAACGTAAAGCGCCTGTCTGGGATCGAACCTATGACCTACAACTCATAAGTCGCGGGCGTTACCACTGGACCACCACTGCTCTCCGATGTGTTTGTGTGTCATGTCTTGTGTATATCTTTTCTTGGAGACCTTAAATAAATTATAAACGCTGTTTTTATCTTATGCACTTATTAATTGGAATGATTCTTGTCCACAGAGTCACACCGGCCTTAAACCGTTCAAATGCGAGGTGTGCGGCAAATGCTTCAAGCACGCGAGCGAGAAACGAGTCCACGTCACTTACGTGCATCTTAAGAAGCCGTGGCCGAAACGCGCTAGGAGGAAGAGGAAGGATGGTAGACAGGTATGTGTGTACACGTGTACATAATATCACGCCTGTATTCACCGAAAAGATAGGCAGAGATGTGTAAAAGAAGCCTATTCGATAGGGGCACAAAGGAAATGCAATATCATTACCAAAACCGGCCAAATGCGTGTCGGACCACGCACAATGAAGGGAAATTGGAATTAATTTAGACGTATTTTGTTTGTTTTTTCGAACTCCATGGGACCGTAGACCTACTTATTTGATATTATTTTCAACTTGACACCTCCACGCTTTCCGGAGGAAATGGGTCTTGACAGGCTGACAGACGGACAGACGGACGAACAACGAGTAATCCTATAAAAGTTCAGTTTTCGCCTTTTAAGGTACGAAACTCTAAAATGTAATATAAAAAAATATTATTGAAAATAAAAAAGTTATAGCCAAAATCATCCCAACTTCATTAAAATTGGGTAGTATTTAAACGCAAATCAAAAAAAAAACTTTCTGTATCCAAAAATAAACCGAATTCCCATCAAAATTACTAATTGCACAGTAAAATACTCAACTCAAAATATAACGAAATAAGCAACAATTTATATTCGTGGGGCACCTCTATCTACTAGGAGAGGCCTCCTATTTCTGAATGGCGATAGTAACGATAAGGCGTAGTCGACGGAGCCCCGCTCCGCGGGGCTCCTACTTCTGGGTGGTTTGAAAAAAAATAACCACGAAGGGGATGGCGGGGTCTTTCAGACCCCGCCATCCCCTTCTAACCTAACCTGTCCGAGTCGGAGTCCTCCAAGTGCGGAACTCGCTTCGCTCTCTCTTGCATCCTAAATTCTCCTAGTGCAGTAATATTGCGTTTTGTACCGATCACGAGTGTGAGTATTATGTATGTACGCTCTGGTTAATTTGCTGTGCAGTCAGTATTTAATTTGCTGTGCAGTCAGTATTTAAATGATGGAAATAAATTGATAGGTAATTATTTATTTGATGTGCGATTAATAATATCCCATTAAAATTTTAAAAAAATCCAACAGATGTCATAAGTTATGACTTTCGTTTGATGTTGGTTGTGTTGTAAACGCGACTGATGGACCTTGGGGCCCTGAGTTCGATCCCCAGGTCAGGCTAAGTAATATTGGGTTAATCTATTAGGGATTCCTCAATAGTAACCTGAAGCCTGATTACATAGCATAATTTTATAATTGCATAGCACATGTGTGAGTACCATGTACCTACTATAAAGCTACCATTTACTGGGTACGAATTATATTGACTTGAATGTGCCCTGGCGGCTTTGAGTATGTCATGCTCACTCAAATGTCTGGCTGGTGGTGGCGTGTGTGTTGGACATTAAGTTCCCTTCAAAATGGTTGAGCTGAATGGTGCTGATCCATACGTCATGTTCGTGAACGGGCGCCGTCAGTACGGACTGGTCGTCTCTTAGCTGCCACTGCTTTTTATAATTTCTGAATTGTTTTGATGTGAAATATCTTCTATAGCCGCGGGTAAAACTGATTGCTGGCGTGGCGACGCGTGCCGTGGCGATGCGTCACCACGCTAAATTTTCTATACAAAATAGTTTCGATGTTTCACATCTGCTAGGTCCCGCGACGGCTCAATATTTTTTGTTTTTATCTTTTTAATTACGGCGCTTTTAACGTGCACGTCTTTCTACATTGTTCTCACATGTATAATTTCAACATGAATGGTGTAACCAATTTTTTGAAACAATCTTTTAATTTCAAAGAGTGTCCATGAGTTTCTTGCCCGTTCTTCTCCATAGGTACCTGCTACGCTTTGGAATGGGCAACTAGCTTCATCATTCTGACTGACCGACCCCTTGACATATGAAAAGTGCCTGTAATTGGTTTATTTGAAATAAATGCTTTGATTTTGAGTTTGCCTGAGGACCTGGGTTCAATCCCCAGAACAGACAAAGTAATATAGGATTAAGCCACTAAGAATTCCTCAGTAGCAACCTGTACCCTGATTAATCCAATAGACTCGCTTCATTTTACATCGGACTGATAACTGGTGAAATATCGGTGTACTATAGAAACCTGTACCTTCGGACATACCGTCGTGTTAAATAGTTTCTTCGCATTCCATTTTAAACTAACTTATTTTGTTCACAGAATGAAGCACAAACCACGTCGATGGCTGTATCTGACATCCAACCCGTGCAAATAGATATACGAATAGAAAATAAGCCAATGTATTATAATATTAAAATGTAATGTACCTATAACGTGAACATTTCACAGAGTTGCATCGTCTCTGAAATTGAATTATCGATGAAATCAACACTACATTAAATATGCTTCTGAAAGCCTGGCCATGGCCATGGCTTCTGAAAGCCTGTTCAATTAAATCAATCATTTACAATCAGCTAGGTTGAAAGCGCCAGAGCTGGCATCCCGCCAATTTAAAAGTTTCTTACGTTTTGTTTTTGCAATCTGCAGGGCCTGGCCCTGCAGTCTCGACATTAGAAAGCGACAAATACCTGTCGCTAAGTCGTATCGATGTCAAATTCCTTTAATAGATTTTCAACTTTATTTCCAAAGCATAAGTTTGAAAATCTATTAAAGAAATCTGACATCGATTGGACTTAACGACCGATTTTTGTCGGTATCTATGTCGAGACTGCAGGGCCTGCAGTCTCGACAAATATAACGCCAAAAATCGGTCGTTAAGTCTAATCGATGTCAAAGTTCTTTAATAGATTTTCAACCTTATACTTTCGAAAGTATAAGGTTGACAATCTATTAAATAAATTTGACATCGATTGGACTTAACGACCGATTTTTGTCGGTATCTATGTCGAGACTGCAGGCCAGGTCAGTTTGGGTCAGGTTGTATGATGATCAAAATATGATTCGCGTTGAGCAAAATAACTTTAATTTAGGAAGTTGGTGGCAAAAAACTAAAATACAGAACCAAAGACACCGACTTCCGAAATTAGAGTAGTTTTTTTTTGTAAAAATGTTGTTTCACTATCGATGTGTATTTATCCCGCATTTATGCATTTATAATATAAGTGAGGAGATAAGATTTAGAGTAAGTAAGGATCAGTCATAATCTAGCGAATTTCTCGTGTCATAAATAAATTGTCAAAAAAATTATAAATGCACATTTTAATTTTGCGTAATTTACGCCATTCATTGTATATACATTCAAGTACCTACATACAACAATATTGATGATTTTCTCTCGATGTTTTAAAATAAGAAAATTGTGCATTTAGTTAACTTAGCACAAGCATTAGGATATAATACAGGCTGGCAGGGATCGACGCGAAAACTGTTCTCATGGATATAGTAAATGATTCTAAACACTTCTGCGTTGAAATTCTTCGTCGGTTATTAAAAAGAAAATACTGTTCCATACATTTTGACCGCGTTGGTCCACTTTTCTATGAAACAGCAGATTTTTTTTTAAGCTATTACATAGTTTTTATCGCGGGCTTTGAGCGCGGCGACCGAATCTAGAAATTCCGTAACGTAAATAAAACCTAACACCCCCCACTCCGCCTACCATGTAGCTCGGCCGAGCGTTCGCTTAACGTGTATGTATATGGTACGACTGTACTTGAATTAATATCAAAGAAAAAAAAATACTGCATAAATAAAAAATAAATAAATAATTATAATTGCATAAGTTGATAAAAAATGCTATGCAATAGCTTTACCGCGGCAGTCCCCGAGTGCCACACGTGTTTATTTTGATAACGGACTACAATTTTCAACGCTGGGGTGTTCAGAATCATGTACTGAATCCATGGTAACAGCACCCTAATTACGCAACACACTATCTATCACAATCTGAATCATTTTGAAGCCTATTGCTAATCCAATGATTCTTATGTTCGAAAAATTTGTCTACTCAGCAACGTAAATATAGCAATGAATGTTGTTGAACTGTCAAAATGAAACCCATTTCTACCGCCAGCGGCCCCCGGCGTCGCCACTGGCGGCCTCGCGCGACCTTCAGGCCCCAGGCGCCTAGTCTCCTCTTGACTAGTTAAGTTTCTACATTCGGCAAGGAAACTCGTGTGTTTGGAGTGAACATGATAGAATTAGTTATTATAGCACTTATTGCGGAAGAAGTATCCATTTTTTGTTTAACGCAGTACGTACAATACAATGTCTACATTTATATCTGTTATTTTTTATGGTGTACATAATAAAGAGTATTCTATTCTATTCTAATACTATCGTGTTTTAAAATATTTATTTCTGACGACACAACGTATCCCGTCGCTAGACTACAGAGAAATGTTGCGCTCAGTGTTGCGGCGGGGTTGAGGCGAGCGCGGCCGCCCGCGGTGCCGCGAGCAGCCTCGCGTCGCCGCTGGCAGCCGCGGGCAGAACTATGGACAAGACGCGCGTGACGCGCGGCCGCTCGCGGCACCGTGGCGGCCTCGCTACCTTTTCAAGCGATACTGGTCTTTTAAGTATGTAAATAAAGTTAAAAATTATTTCACACTGAAAGTGCTCGCCGCGTCGCTGCCATTCCGGTGACTCGGCCCTAATGCTCATGCAAAGTTAACTAAATGCGGAATTTTAACAGGTTGCGCGTCGATTTCCTTGGCAACCTGTATAACGATGAACACATATAGAAAATCAACTTAACATTATTTTAATTAGTATTATACATCTAGTCATATTATTAGTCATGTACCTTTCTAAGTTATAACTTCAAGTATAATTTATTTAGTATAAATACATTAAAATTAATACAATTTTGTGTTTTCTTTCTGATTGCGTCGTTGGTCTAAAATAGCGATATTAAAGCTACATTCCCACTTGCAACAAACACCCCAACCACTTTCCTAACAAATTGACCATCATGTTACGTATGTGGAGGGGCTTGGAGCAGAGTAATACCAGCCGCACGGGTTGATCGATCAGGTTAAAAATCGTCGCGTTAAAAATCGCCCGTCCGAACCTGGGGGTCTACTCGTGTACAAACACAGTGGGGGCGGCGCTGGTAGCGGAATCCGCAAGCGGGTGTCGTAAACACATAACGTTCATTTGGAGAAACATCGACGTAACGGCTGCTTTTAAAATTTTACAGGAGAGTGATTTAAAGTGTTTTTCTTTTTTTGTAATATATTACCGTCTCGTTCTGAAATGTTGATAAATCCCAATACATATTAAATATTTCACGCCTCTGCTCCTCTGAAAATTTTTTCGAGCACAATATAATTATATCGACAACTCATTTTTGGGAAAAATTACATTTACGTCGACGTTTCTCGAAATGAGCGATAATTCCTTTTGTCAACGAAGATTTGGGCTCGTCCGAAAGTAATTGATCCGTCAATAAAATTGTAAAATTAAAAAATTGGGCAGGCGTAAACTTGTCGGGATTAGGGATATCTGTTAGAGAGTTGTCATTCATTCTTAGTTCGCGCCCCGAACCAATCATTCGTCCGTAAGTGATAACGGAGTAGTAAACGCCCGTAACTTCTGCCAAAACTACAGATTCCGTGCTTAAGGAGTAGTTCCCCAGAGCAGAGAAAAAAAAGTATTTCATAACCTCTTGTTTTAAGTTCTGTTCTGTCTATTATGTGCTAAGCGCCAGGGGGGAAGGGGGGTAGTTGACTAGCTAATAATAAAACAACAATTAAGTTAAACAGGATATTTATTAATAATAAATAAAATTATTCTTGTGGAACGTCCGCTTCGCCAGCCCTAGTGGGGAAATGTGAACTAGAGTTTAAGCGAGTTCTATTTACCTCACCAAAAGCAAAATTGTTAGGACACAATGGACGTCAAAATTGTGAATATTACATTGTGTCTCACTGGTGGGCCAGCTTGATCGGTAAAGTAGAATAAATCTGAAAGCATGTTGGGCTGACGACATCGGTAAAGTACTGTCCCTCAAGCCCATTTCAACTCGGTGAGGGCGACACAGTCGGTGACAAAATGACAGACCTTGTTAACTTTTCATAGTGACTTCGTTATGCCGTTTTTAGGGGTCCGTACCCAAAAGGTAAAAACGGGACCCTATTACTAAGACTTCGCTGTCTGTCCGTCCGTCTGTCTGTCACCAGGCTGTATCTCAAGAACCGCGATGGCTAGACAGTTGAAATTTTCACAAATTATGTATTTCTGTTGCCGCTATAACAACAAATACTAAAAACAACATAAAATAAATATTTAAGGGGGGCTCCCATACAACAAATGCGATTTTTTTGCCGTTTTTATAGTTAATGGTACGGGGTTTCGTGCGCGAGTCCGACTCGCACTTGGCCGGTTTTTCATACTTTTACCTCTGATTGCAAACTTATAACAACGAGAATAAACATCAAGATGCCAAATCAGATATAAAATAACTGTGAAAGGACTGTAGGCCAACGAGAATTACGCAATAGGGATGACATTTATTGACTGTATTACTGAACTTCGAAGTTTAAAATATCGATGTATTTCATTGAGAATGAATTTAATTTAATTGAATACTGAACTTCGAAGTTTGAATAGACATTCTTTCGAAGTTCCGTACATCGCTATTATGAACATTCTCAATTAAATAAAAGTTCAGTAATACAGTCACAATTATTTTATTTTGAACTCTCAAATAGTGCAAACAATATTGAAATAAAAACTGTAAAAGCTAAAAAATTTGCCAAGTTATAAACGTTTTAGAGTAACCGCTACAAAAATACTGCAGTACTGTGTAGCTTTTCCATATTTCCATCGGTTTTATAGATTTTATCGATTATCTTATTTCATGATGCCCGATTTGAAATTACATTATTTATTTGAACATTTCTAATATTAGTTATAATCACTATTATTGCACCACTGTCGCCGAAAAGTCCCGCTCAACAATCCCGCTTCCTCTTACGGGCACCACCTTTGTGCTTCAGCCTCGTGTGTGTGTACAAGCAAGCTGACTGTTTGAAGGTGTCGCCGCAGTCTTCACACATGTACTTACGTTCGTCTGAATGTATTTGTTGGTGACTACGGAGCACTGCTGAATTCTGCGAAAGTGTTAGATATTATGAAATCATACGCTAGTGGCTGTGAGCTGTAGACCTCGCGAGTCTGTCTTTGCATAGCTTAAAACTGAATAAATGTTCACTGCGCACCTTCAAACAAAAAGCGCTACATGGCTGAAATATGATCTTTTTACGTTTTCAACCCCCGTATCTCCGCCATTTTGAAAAATTTCGAAAAACGGAATCGACAAAAATAATCCTTATAATTATCGAACCTGCTCACAAAATTTCACGAGAATCGGTTGGGAAATGCGACCTGTACAGGAGAACAGCCATCCGGACATACGAAAGCATTTTTGCTCAAGCTGAAACGGAGACGCTTTGCTCGTGCTTCGCGCTCGCTTGGTCAATAACATCACGCCTGGATTCCCCAAAGGATAAAGCAGAGGTGTACCTATAGTACACCCACATTTCGCCATATGTTTAAGTTCCATGTAATAGGCGGCCAGCCTATTGCCATCAACCGGGCACAAATCCAGGCTCTTGCTTACTACTGAGAAATTACTAATGGGAAACCCAAAGACACTGCTCGACCTGGGAATCGATTCCAGGACCTCGTGCTCAGCAACTGCGTTTGCTACCACTACAGCAATGATGCAGTTCAATTATGACATCGTGCATAGTACATAATCATTCTCTAACATACCCACTGGTAGGACTCGGGCCTCCTGTGAGAGGGAGTGAGCCGTAATCACTCCACGGACACAGTGCGGGTTGGTGGATGTCACATGTCTTCTAATTTTTTATTATGGCGGTTTCTTTTTAACCGGCTTCAAAAAGGAGCAGGTTTTCCTTTCGTCTGTATGTTTTTTTTTTGTATGTGTGTTACGCAGTATCTCCGGGTATAGTGGATCGACTTCGAAAACACTTTTTTTAATAGACAAGGTACCTATGCCTCAGGGGTGGTCCCATATAAATTTCATTAAATTTGTTTGGGTAGTTTTTCAGTTAGCTTCAATAATAAGTTTTTTTTTTCCTCTTAGTGTATATTGCTGGTGTTTTAATAACTTCCTGTCACTGTTATTTACATAGCAAGTAGTGGTATACGAATTTGTGTAGTGTAATAAATAATATATTGAAAAAGTAGCTACGCTACAGGACCACATGAGAAGCACCAGCTTTCAAATAAAAAACGAATTATCAAAATCGGTTCACCTATAAAAAAGTTCTAACCTAAAAAAAAATACAATCGAATTGAGAACTTCCTTCTTTATTTGAAGTCGGTTAAAAACCAGACACCGACTTCCGAAATTAAAGTTATTTTCACTTGTAGTGTTGTAAAAAAGTTTTTTAACCAAATTACAGAAATAAATACCTATTTTATTTATCATTCGTTCAGACTGGAAGCCGACCCCAAAATAGTTAGGAAAAACGCAAGGCAGATGATGAAGATGAAGTATTAGTAATGTAGTTATACTTACAAAGAACTTCTTGCTACAGATGTTACAGGAATATTTTCTTGGTCTGCCCATACCGTGCTGGGCTCCTTGATGATTTGTTAAACTCCATTTTGACATGAAAGTCTGGAACAAAATAAATGAAAACTGCACTATACAGGGTCGCAGGGACATCGACGCGCAACCTGTTTCCATGGATTCAGTCAGTGGCGTAGCTACCGAAGGGCTAGACAAGGCAGTGCCCCGGGGCCCCCAAGCTCAGGGGGCCCGTCGGACTCTGACTTACAAACTATGAATTGAACTAGTGAAAATTTCTCCCACATTCGGAATATAAATAAACCAGCTTCCAGGAACGCGACTTTAATAATGGCAACTTATTTGAAAAAATCCTGTTTTTTTTGACGAATCTGGAGTACGTCGAATTCGGAACACGACGAATACGGAACAAATGATTTTAAATAGTTTAGTTGGGGCCCTAGTTCATTTTTTGTCCCAGGACCTTTGGTTACCTAGCTACGCCACTGGATTGAGTACATAATTCTGAACGTTAAAAATGAAAATTTTCGTCGGTTATTAAAAAAAAATTGCTGTTCCATACATTTTGACCGCGTAGGTATTGCACTTTTCTATAAAAGAGCAGATTTTTTTTTTGATAACCGTTTAACTTTGTCTACGCTGGGGGGTCAAAACCCACCCGTGTTCGCACAGGCAACTGAAGGAACACGGGTGGGTTTTGATGTGCCACCCAAAAAAAGGGGTTTTAGAATCATGTGCTGAATTCATGGTTACAGTTAGCGCGTCGCCCGTGTCCCTGTAACCTTGTACGTTATAATGAAACCTCATCACCATGGTCTAAAAAAACAAGGTCTGGCACTCCGAGAGTGACACATGCTTACGTTACTGTCCAGTTGCCACTTTATTGCAACAAAACATGAATTATGGAAACATTTTCAGTCACCATTCTGTTGAAAAATATATATATATAGCATTTAAATTGTCGTTTCGTTTTTCTAATCAAACGAAACAATTCAATTTAAACATATACCAACGTAATTGTTAATTAAATCCTCATCGTTTTATCGGATTCGCACAGGTAATAAAGGCGGTTGGGGAGTTATTATTACACACTACTGGCAACACAGCGGTGATGACGTAGGCTTGTGTCTCCCACGTGACCACTGTGTCTCGGAATGCTATACCTGGCGAAGTATATTATTATACCATGGACATCACTATGTAAATGTCTATTAATTGCTACCAAATTAAAAGGTTTACTTAAAAAAAAACATTTTTGTTTGACATAATCTTCTCATTATTTGACATTATATACCTCCAATTCTTATTTCAACTCTTTACTAATGGCTTTTGTAGACAGGATTTTAATTCAGATTTGTTACAGTTGTAACGGCAATCATGTCATTTGGTTTAAATAGGCTTTTATTTTATTTATCTTACTAATATTTAGATTCTACTATATTTTGTGAATGTGAGAACGTTGTAGGCCTAACTTGTAGACTGTAGACCTTTTTATATTTTGTTGAGTGCCTGTTACTTGTTGACAGGCCTACTCTGTCCTCCCATACCTATTAACACTGTAATTTGAAAACATTGTAAATGCCAATTATTTTTAAAAGAGTAACCGTGGAGTTTCTTACCGGCTCTTCTCCATAGGAAACAACCTTTTGGAACCGTGCACCTACTTCTGACGTTTCATAACTGCCCATGTAGGTTTATGTGAAATAAAATATTTTGAAAGAAAGATAAAGATAAGAGCGCAAGACACAAAAGCGCGTGTCTATACCCACTGAATTGTCCGAAACTACAAAATCACCGCGAACGGAAACCGCAGATTGTCCGAACGCACGAAACTCACCACGAAAAAGTGACAGCGCACCGCGCGTTCCAGCCTCTTAGCTATTTATTTTATTTTTGCCACAATCCGTAAGTGAGTATTGGAATTATAAAACTAAGTTATCTGTGGTTGAAAATCAGTTTGCGAACCGAACTGCGGTCGTGCGTTCTGACAATTAATAAATTAAATTATTTATATTTCAAAACTTTGGAGGAACCCATAGATGGTCGCTCAATGTCAAACCTACACTACACTAGTCGAGCAGTTGATAAAAGTTAAACGAAAAGGAGAGTTTAGAAGGGCACTTCGGTTCGCTTCGTGCAACCTCGGCTCGCCTCGGGCGACTTCCAATCGTTGTCGGTTTTTGCGCCCGAGTCAAAGGACTCGAAGCGTCCCGTAGTTCTTAGCATGAGTTTATAGTCACATACTTAGGACTTCAGTCAATTTCGACATCGTCGAAGGAATTTCGCGAGTAGTGTAGTGTAGATTTTAAACACTGGTATTCAGCTACATCTGGTTAGACTGGAAGCTGACCCCAACATAGTTGTGAACAAGGCTAGGCAGATGCTGGCTGATGACAGTTTCAAATAGAGGGGTGTAATTTCAAAACCCATTAAATCACCCTGACGAAAATTTTCACATGATGATTATTTTGAATATGTTGTGGTAAACTTAATGCAAATGGCAATATTTGATATGAATTTGTTTGTCATTGCATGGAAATCCTAAAAAACGTGGAAAATCTAAAATATTCATGCGCATTTTAGCGGAATTTGCAACTAACATTACTTTTTAGACTGATTTCACTGTGTATTAAGTGGGTTATGAAAGTTAACGTATATACATATTGGAAGTAAAATTATAAACTTTATTTTGGTGCAAAAATATGTAAATGTGTCTGAAGTCATTTTAGGGGGTTTTGAAATCACACCCCTCTGTTAGCGATAATCATATTAGATGAGCTTCAAAATTCAACGGCGGGATAGGATGCACGAGCGAGCGAAGCGAGCTCGGGACCCGGGGCACCCCGACTCGGACAGGTTAGGTTAGAAGGGGATGGCGGGGAACGTACCTTATTGCATATTTCACATTTATATTTCGATTTGTTTAAATGGTAGAAGTTGTAATGTTGCTTCAGGTAACTTTTTGCCTTGAATATTTTATTACATTCTGAACATGTGTATCTGAAAATTGAGATAAGGTTTTGTTTTGAAAATCAAATGAAAATAAAATAAATTGTTTAATCTGTAAATGAGACATCGGATTCACTTTTACACATCATATGAAAAAAAAAAAACTAGCTGGAGTCGTCAATTCCTATCAAACTATCCCTGAGAAGAAATGGCGAAAGAAACTCAGGGGTCAGAATCCCTTTTAAAGTCCAGACATAATCTTGGCCAGATCATGTAGATTAGTGTCCGACATGGTCTATTGAGGAATGCACCACACATATTTGAGTGGACCTGTTCGGTCAGTGCAAGCTTTTGTCAGTAATTGTGTAGCTCAACTCAGAACTTAAATAAATAAGCTTAGATACTTAAATATAAGCCCAATTAACTATAACTATTTTCTTAATGTCCCTCGGTAATCATTGGATTTCCTAATACAAACGAATGCTAATTTCCATGTCCATCAATGATTAGATTTATCGTGTATAATAATTTGAATTCAGAACTAAGTACTTCATTGCTGTCTTGTTTTCACGGAAATCAAAACAAAACAACAATAAAGTACTTAGTTCTGAATTCAAATTAATATACACGATAAATCTAATAATAATAATTGATGTAATTGATGGACATGGAAATTAGCATCCGTTTGTATTCGGAAATCCGATGATTCCCGAGGGACATTAAGAAAATAGTTGTACTGTAGTTAATTGGGCTTATATTTAAGCGCATGTTAACACTACGTGCTGTGACGTCACTCTAGCTTTGGTCGAACTGAGGCGAAACCCTCGCGGGATGGCGAATGGTATATTAAGGCGGAAGCGTCAGGGTAGTCCGCGAAATTCAAATTTTCTTACGTTTTTTGCAATTTGCAGGTAGGTATCAGGTTGTGTGTTGATCTAAATATGATTCACGGCCGTATCAAATATTTATTTATAGAATTATAATCACAATAATCATCAATACATCTCTCTAAGTTCATATTACCCTATTGAATGACTATTTCATGAAGTCATGGCATTTGAGGTCAATTCTAACTTAACGAGCTGTATTGCTGATTCTAATGATTACAATTCTGTAAAGGGATATTTGTTACGGTCGCGAATCGTATTTTAATCGGCATACAACCTGACCTGCAAATTGCAAAAAACGTAAAAAAAAAATAGAATTTCGCGGGCTACCTTAGCGCATCCTCCTTAGTCCCTGAAAATAAAGTATGACTAAAACATATTTACATATTACAGCTGCAAGTAATGATAGTTCGGGACCAGAATATTAGGTAGCGACCTGCCCGATCTAGGTTTATTGAAACCTGTGTTTTAGGTTTAATAATAATATTAGGGAAATATTTAACCTATTCTCTTAAAACTGAATGACCTTCTAATGATTGACACTTTTTAAAATCAATGAACCTTAATAAACTTTATGCGCTTCTAATGACGAACACTTTTTGTAATAATTGAGCCTCTTTTTAACTTTCTAGCCTTTTTTCACAGTTGGTCGCCGTAACGAAGCTTAACTAGGGTACCCCAAGCAAACAGGTTAGGTTAGGTTGGGACGCGGTTATCTCCTGCGAAAATGTCATGTCGCAGGAGGCAGCGGAAAGGGAAAGGGAGATTTCGAGTGCTCTCCCGGCTCGCAGCAGACGCTCCGGGCGTTGGCAGAGGGCAGATAATGCCCTCGTCCGGCCCCCCTAAATGGGTCCAGGGACGGCAGACCCGGCCGTCGCCCGACCCGACCCGAGATGGTGGCGCGTAATGCTCCACGCGCGCCCCTCTTAGACGTCGCGGGGGGGGTCAAACACCTCACTCTCCCCGCTTGACCAGACGGAGCCCGCAGAGGGGGGGCCGGCACCAGTCGCGGGTTGCGTTGAAGAGTGCTTAAGTGCCCCCGTAGCCCCCGGTGCAAGTGTGCGAGGGAACACGGGGTGGTTTTAGTCGGCAGAAGTCTGACAGACCCTTCCGCCCGCCCCAGTGCGGAGGACATCCATGGGGATTACCAAACCGTAACTATAAAAAAAAGTCTGAACTGTGGCCAACCACGCGCGACCAGAATTGGTAGCAGTAACTAAGCTAGAGCACCCGGATCAAACCGGTTAAAAGAAAGAAAGAAAGAAAAACGACGGAACACGACTGTGACCAACCGCTACATCCAAGTTGGTCGCAGTTACTTGCCTATTTAGTATTTTTAGGACCCCGACATAGGAATTATTAGAGGTTCACAAAAAGAGGCGCCATCATTATATTAGAGTGTTCAATAACATTTTTAGGAAAGCTCGATGGGAATTATTTAAGGTTCGGTTAAATACCAGCCATAATATTACTGAACTTACCCCTCTGAATGGTTAGCCGTATTCTTCAAATGACTCCTATATATTATTATGCTCTTGAACTGAATATCGCACTCCTGGCAGTACGAGAGCTTCTTCGCAATATTATCATTATGTCTGGCCAAATGAGACTCTAGCTGCATCTTGGTTTTGAAACCTTTTTTGCAAATATCACATTTAAATGCACTATTTGGGGCGTGATTTCGACTGAAATTAAGTAAAATATACATTACATCAAATAAAAGATAATACGTTTATTTGCGGTCAACGTGACGCAAAGAAAGAACAAAAACACAAAAAAAACAAGTTGGAGGAAAATATGCGTCACATCACGCAAAACGGCCATCGCTCAGCATAATGCTGTGACACTGCGAGACAAAGCCACAGTGTGGTTTTTAGCGACAGCTTGCATTGACGTGATGACGTCAACCGGTGCAGCATACAATGAGATACAAATAACAAAATAGAAAATAAAACAAATACACAATACAAGTTCTAAATCTTTATGTAAACATAATATTTAAAATGGCAACACTCTGTTCCGTCGGCAACGGCCCAACGACGCTCGCGCCGCTCTGGCTTTTAGTAATCTGTGCAAGCAGCTGTCATAAAACTACTGACGTTTTGACATATTGGTTAACTGGTTTCCCTTAGGAATTTCTTAGAAACAACCCGAAGTTTGGAAGTTGGCGGTGTGATACCCGTGCCTCGGAAAGCACGCTAAGCCATTGGTCCTGCGCTTGATCTCTCTCCGGTCGTGTCGGATTGCCGTTCCATCGGACTATGAGAGTGAGGGAAGAGAGAGTGCACCTGTGTCTGTGCACACACTTGAGCACTATAATATCTCCCGCGCCGAAGGCTAGTTTCCGTTGAGACTGGCCGCCATGGCCGAAATACGGTCTGGAGTACTTACATAATCATCATGCAGGGTCTTCTCCGAAGAGTAATAATAACAATAATCAGTACAAACAGCCTATAAGCGTTCCCAATGCTAGGGCAACAGGCCTCCTTTCTGTGAGAGAGAGAGACGTAATCCGCCACGCGGGCCCAGTGCGGGTTGGTAGATGTCACATGTCTTCGAATTTTTGGTTCTAGGACATGCCGGTTTCCTCACGATGTTTTCCTTCACCGTTTTGGGTACAGTGGTGATGAAATAATTTGCGAAAAGTGCATGCCTATAGATGTCGTGTTTTTAGCATGGCGATAGCGGTCTTTGATCTACCAAAATTTTCTAGCACTTTTTATTTCAAAAACTGAAATAGGTCTGTTAAGGTGGATCCTCAGTTGTAGCCCACCAAATTCCAAATATCTTAGGTGCAAAATGCCCTATTTTCGTGGATTTGTCGATAAAATTGACCACATTGCTTCTCCTTAATGGGTCGGACACCGGTGACCAGACACACTGTATACGGATGAAGTCATCAACAGGGTTAAATAAGGGAAGCATGTTTTATGGAACACATAACGTAACTGTATTCACTGAAGGGTTAGGCACAGGTGTACCTATAGCACAGCCACATTTCGCCAGTTATGTTTAAGTCCCATTTCATAGGGGCGAGTCTATTGCCATCAACCGGGCACAAATCTTGACTCCGGACTGCTGCTGAGAAATTCCAGATGGGAAACCTCAATAACACTGCCCGACCTGGAAATCGAACCTAGGACCTCATGTTCAGGAGTAGCGCCTTACGACCACTAGACTTTTAATTAGGACGATCTAAGGAACTTCGAAGATCAAAATATCCCACTGGGCGCACGGCTCGTTTTAATGACACTAGTACTCACGTCATATGTATTTTAATGCTTTTCTTTAATTTGAATTTTTCGCCACATTCGTTGCACGTAAACTGGTGTTCCGTTAGCACGTGTTCTGCTAGATCTTGAGGGTTTCTGAGGACGAAATAAACTTATTTTGTTTAAGGCGAAAGCGTCAGGGTAGCCCGCGAAATTCAAATTTTCTTACGTTTTTTGCAATTTGCAAGTCAGTGTCAGGTTGTATGTTGACCTAAATATGATTCGCGGTCGTATCAAATATTTATTTGTAGAAATATAATCATAAAAATCATCAATACATCTCCCTAAGTTCATATTATCCTATTTAATGACTGTTTCATGAAATCATGACATTTGAGGCCAATTCTAACTTAATGAGTTGTATTGCTGATTCTAATGATTATAATTCTATAAAGCCATATTTGTTACGGTCGCGAATCATATTTTAATCAACATACAACCGGACACTGACCAGCAAAATACAAAAAACAAAATAAAATTCTAATTTCGCGGGCCACCTTAACGCATCCCCCTTAAATTTTATAATGCACTAAATATCACGTGGCTATTTTTTTAAGTTCTTAGTCTGACCACTTGTCTTACCAAGGAGTTGTGTCACCTAGTAAAACAACGGTTTTCTAAAAGAGCGGTGACCGCCACATAACAGCCCCAACGGTTCACGGCCACCGGCCGGTGAATTCAGAACTAAGTACTTAATTGTTGTTTTGTTTTGATTAAAACAACAAAAAAGTACTTAGTTCTAAATTCAAATTATTATACACGATAAATCTAATAATTGCTGGACATGGAAATTAGCATTCGTTTGTATTCGGAAATCCGATGATTCCCTAGGGGCATTAAGAAAATAGTTGTACTGTACTTCCATAAATAACGTTTCAGTGACGTCATTCGTCGGTAAATTTCAGACGCTATGTGGCGGCCACCGCTCTTCTAGGAAACCATAGCATAACTGGGGTGTGGAGGTCAGATAGGCAGTCGCTCCAAGTAAAATGCTGGTATTCAGCTGCATCCGGTTAGACTGGAAGCCGACTCCAACAATAGTTGGGGAAATGATAGGCTGATGATGATGATACATACACATACATAAACTCACGCCTACTTCCCATGGGGGTAGGCAGAAACTACAGAACGCCACCTGCTACGATCCTCACATACTCCTTTTGCCTCGTTTACGTTCATACATCTGGTCATACACGCATGCCGGTTGCGAGAACTACGCACCTGACCTTTCAGAAGAACATCACCAATAAGGTCACTATAAGATGATGATGCAATTAATGATTGTGATGTGATAATCAAACTCCAACTCAAAACATTTATTTCAATTAAACCATTTACAGACACTTTTCAATTGTCAAGGAGTCGGTTAGTCAGAAATATGAAGCTAATTGCCTATTCCAAAGCGTAGTAGGTACCTATGGAGAAGAGCTACGGAGAAGAATATTTACTTGGTCACAACATAACTCTTTGAACAATGTATGCTATCAACTGCATGCTAGATCTTACAATATTGACCGCCGACTGAAAGTCATTGAATTGTCAAGGAGTCGGTCAGTCAGAAATATGAGGCTAGTTGCCCATTCCAAAACGTAGTACATACCTATGGAGAAGAATACTTACTTGGCCACAAAATAACACTGTGAACAATGTATGCTATCAGGCTTATCAGCTGCATGCTTGATTTTACAATGATTGACCGCTGAGCGCAAGTCATTCCCCTGATATTTACATAGCTTACACCTGTAGACCACATAATGCTTTCTCCTGTGTTTATTTAACGATAGTTTGTGAGGAAATCGGACGCTGCATACTTCGCAAATGAGGTTGCCGATTCTCTGAAAAAAAAAAATATAACTTGTCAATAAAATTTGAAATTAAAAAAAAATATATGGCAACCCTTTTTTTTTTTTTTTTTGTGTGGGAAATCATCAAATGACGTCTCCCCTAAACCCTAAATGTACTTTCCGAGTTCCTACTTTTCTTGGCCCATTACTCTCATCGTGCGAAAACATAAAAATTATAGTTAATGTAAGTCTGAAATCGCCAACCCGTCTTGAGCAAGCGTGGTGATCAATGCTCGTGCCTTCTGTGTATGAGAAGAGGGCTTTGCCCTGCAGTGGGACAATAATAGGCTGCTATTATATTATTATTTTATAGCAACAATTGCAGCTAGGTTTTCAAGTCAACTTGAAGTTGTTGACAAGTCTGAAGAGTTTAAAAAGTTTTTTTTTTTCATGTGGCAACATGTGTACATTTTTTTTGTTTGTCTGTGGTATGTGAATTCATAAATATTTTTGGAATTTTGAGTGAAGATATTAGGTCGGAAATACGTTAAGTATATTGTTAAATTAAATGGGACTCTTAGACAACCGTTAATCAATAAGAACACTGATGTTGCCAAATATGATCAGGCGCAGCGCTGCATGGTGCAACGTATTCTGAATTCTCACAATGAAATGTGTATCTTTTCGTGTAGTAAATAGAGTTATATTTTGAGTCGCTCTTTTAAAATGTGCGCGCAGCGTCGCGTCTCGGCTGACCCTTAGGAAACTTCAGCTGTACGTAAAGTATTGCCTCCCAATAACATAAATATAATGTATAACAAAAACATACCTCATCATGCTTCTTCTTTAAATGGCTTCTATATTTCTCCTCCTTTCTAAATCCAAGCACACAGCCATGACATATATGAGGAAGTTTCCTAAAAGAAGGATGATTTCTTTTCTCTTCTCTGACTCCTACCATCTCTTCCTCAGTTAAAACAACTTGTACGAACTTCTCTTGAAATTCTTTGTCATCTGTATCTCTAATTTTTTGTGATATCTTTTTCGTTACTCTGACGCCATCTTTTTTTTGTCTATTGACAGTTCTTGTTGGTAAATTTATGTCAGGCTTTGTTGTTCTATTTTCGAATTTTTTATTTATTTTATTAAATTTTTCATTTGTCTCAGTACAGATATCTTTTTCGTCTTGAGTAAAGTTTTCTTGTTTTCTAAACAAATTATCATCGTCATCATTTTCTATTACATCACCTTCTGAATAAATATTTTCGTATTTTTCTGTTTTTTTAATTTGTTTTTCATCTATTAATAAAGTGTCATTTAAACTATCATCAATGTGGACTAAATTTTCATCATTTTTTTCTAAATTAATATCAATTTTGTCTATAATAATATCAATCTTGTTTAAATTATTATCAATTTGGTTTACATAATCATCACTTTGGTCAACATTTTCTTTTTTTATAGAATCTTCATCAGCTATTATTTTAGTTTTCGAAACAAAATCGTATGTGTGATTTTGTAGAATATTGCTTTTAGAAAGTTTTGTTAGAGATTTTATATTCAAATGCTGGAAAATAAAATAATTATTATTTTTAAATACATTTTATAATCTTTATAGTAATCAAACTATTAGGTAACAATATAATATGACATTTGTAGCAGGAGGGGTGGATTTCGTACCACAAGTGTTTTAAAATTATAATAATTACGTAAAATAATAGATAAAATCATTTTTTTCGTGTCTATAGGTTCTGTAACGGCTATAGTTGTATCTCTTAAATTATTTCGTGTATGAATAGATACACCTTTTATAAACCGCAAGAGTAAAAATCACGCGTTCAGATTTCAATCAATCAATCAGACGTTCGCCGTTCGAGCTCTGCCTTAAAGCCACAACCTTCTGACCTAGGAGCTTCAATTAAACTATCAAATCAGTATGCCGGAGTTACAATGGGTTGGCGCATTCGTGAGGTACACATTTCTGCTTTTTGAGGGTTCTGTAGTCAACAAGGAACCCTTATAGTTTCGCCATGTCCGTCTGTCCGTCCGTCAGCAGCTTAGCTCAGAGATTCTTAGTACTAGAAAGCTATAATTTGGCAAGGATATACATATTAATCACGCCGAGAAAGTGGTAAAATAAAATCATAAAAAATATGTTAAAGTGGGAATGTTTTTTTTTCTCGTCTTTTCCATGGTGTGTGGTATCGTTGGATTTGGATAGGCCATTCTAAAATATTACGGGTCTGTGAAAACCATTTTTCGATTCAGGCATCCGTTTGCGTAAAAATAAGCTTTAAATTGCTAATTTTTGTTAGTCAAGTCCCCTCCCATTTTTTTTTGTGTGGGAAATCTCTGCCAGCTAAATGGTTGCTCTTGGATATGTGAAAAAATTCTCGGCAGTAGTAGGTATATATAACGAAATTAAAAGTAAAACTATCACAGCTAAGTTGACTTTACAAGTTAACGAGTAATAGTCGACCAACTTAGATTTGCAGTTGGAACATTTGGGAGAACATGTTTTTCAACTACAATGTTAAGGCCTGCGCAGACGACGGACTTTTCTCCGCGGCGGAGAAAAAAGTACGCTCCGCGAAAAAAAGTCCGGCGCGGATTTACAGCGAACTCAACGCACACGGTGCACGGTGTGCGATCATTTGTTGCCCGGAAATGTAGAGAAGTGCACGCTATGGAAGCAAATATTCAGAGGTTACGTTCTGTTGTAATTTACATGACGTTTAAGAAAAAGAGAAGACATTTGAAAAGAAAATACTGGTCCCAATCCCTTATATCGGATCGATTAACAGATCGGTTGCTTCGCCTAGTCACATGAGTTCTAGTTTGTCGGGGACTCCCCCGTACTTTTGTCCGGTCCGCTCTCTGCATGTCCTCGGTTATTCGGGGGACTTTTTGTACGCGGTACTTTTAATCCCGCGTTTGCGTTACTCGATACAGTTGTAAGCGATCTATTTTTAGCGGATAAAAAGTCCGCGGACAAAAATCCCTCGTCTGCGCAGGCCTTTAAGTTTGTTCTTGGGATCTATTTCCATTATCCCAACTACGGATCCCTTCATTGTGCGTGGTCCGACACGCACTGGGCCGGTTTCAGTGGTCTTGAACCTACCGATTTTTCGGTATTTCTACCGATATGAGCTCTGTTCTACCGAAATACCGAGATATAACGATTTTTCTACGATTTCACAGTATACATGGAAATTCTCCCAATTTTACACTTTTAAGTTGGCAACCCTTTTCAATTTATGTTTAATGTTACGGGGAAGCCGTTTCCTTTGTTGTCTAATTTCATCTTTAATATTTTATCACTTCCCCATTCATCCGCTAACGTTGAACGCATATTTTCATATAATATATTAATCTTTTGAAAACAAAACAGCGAAATAGGCTGTCTACTGATTCAATCACTGGTCTATTACATGCGAAACGACTCTTTAATACAGCTAATTGTAATGATTTTGAAATTAATTCGACGAGGACCGCGGCTATGGCTAAAGAATATTGGTATAAAAAATAATTATACTTAAGTGTGATTGTTATAAATTAGTATGAAAGTTTTTTTTTTTAATAAAATAAACGAATTTGATTGAATATTGTATTTTTTGTCAAATATCGATTTTGGGTACAAATATACCTATTTTAGCGGGCAACTCTACCGATCTCGCTCTATGACGTTCGAGACCACTGGCCGGTTTTGTTAAATTTGATCACAACAGAATACTTAGGTACTCTTTTAGAATGTATTTATTTTGCCGAATATGTAGTGCCTTTTAGTCTGTGCTAAATAAATGTAATGTATTTATTTCTTTCTTTACCAGCCAGATTTGGTTTATATCATAATAGGAAGTATTTAACTGATCCTCTAAAAAATTATTGACCTTCTAATGATGCACACTTTTTTAAATGATTGAGCCTCTTTTTTTACTTTTAGGCTAATTCTCACAATTGGTCTCAGTAACTTAGCTAGGTCACCCCAACCAAATAGGTTAGGATAGGGTAGAACTGTGACCTGGGAACTGCGTGGTAATTGCGTAACACACTAACAGTAGAAATGGCTTTCATTTTGACAACAACATTCATTGCGTTATTTACTTTGTTCAGCAGACAAATTTTTCGAACATATGAAGCAATGGATTAGCAATAGGCTTCAAAATGATTCAGATTGTGATAGATAGTGTGTTACGCAATTAAGGTGTTGGAGCCTACATTCCAGTTGAATGCAGATACTTGGCTTTATAGTATTTTTAGTCCCGTATTACAGAACGTCACTCAATACTCAAGCATTACTTAAAACTAGTTTCAACTAATCAAATGGCTTGAATCTAGTTTTAAGTAATGCTCGAGTATTGAGTGACGTTCTGTAATACGAGCCTTTGGATCCCAAAATATTAATTATTCGAGGTTCACAAAAAGAGGTGCAATCATTATATTAGACTCTTCAATAATATTTTAGGAGTGCAAAATGGAAATTATCAGATGTTTCATTAAATACATACATGCCTATCATACTGCTTAAATGGAACTGTTGATTTTATAGAAATGTAAGCTTTAATACCTCTGCAGTACGTGATAAGGTCTCCTGTGCTATCTTAGCTCTATTCTTAAAGCTGTAGAACTTCATTAGGATACTCCGGCATTCCCAACATACTCCACCTGGAGAGCCTTGCAGCTGAAAATACATTTCTTTTTGAATAGAATGAAATTTATTAATTACTATTTGTTCAATAGAATAATTAAACTATCTTATCAATACATCATCATCAGCCTAGCTTTTTCCGAACTATGTTGGGGTCGGCTTCCAGTCTAACTGGGTGCAGCTGAATACCAGTACTTTACATGGAGTGACTGCCTATCTGACCTCCACAACCCAGTTACTGGGTAACACAATACCCCTTGGTAAGACTGATTGTCAGACTTGATCTTCTGAGTACCCATAACGACTGTCTTATGGCAGCTGGGACCAACGGTTTAACATGCTTTCCGAGGCGCAGCGGGGTCTCAATATATAATGGATGGTCACCCAACTACAACTGGACCGTCGCAAGCGTAGCTTAACTTTCGAATGACCTGTGAGGCTGTTATTATTTAGCCATGAGCCCCTCCAGTACAATGATAGTGGAGATGTTTTTTTCTCATATAGGCAGGTTGGTCCTAATTGTGTGTGTTTGAACATACACATTATTTCTAAGTGCACAAGCTTGGGAGTGCTCAGTATTGGCTGAGCCACCTTAATACACAGAAATAAGACCACCACCTTCGTGAATATTACAGTGCTTTTGTTATTGCTTTTTATAATAGTTCTTGGAATTTTAGTAGAGTACCAAGTACAGAACCGTATAGTACCCTAGAAATGTCGATGTTATTACATCGTTTATTACAATTCTAGGGTCTTAAAGAGTCGAAACAGGGGCTAAAGCAAGGGCTAAAACCATTTATTTTGCAACAAAGCGAAAGGTTTGAATTTTTTACTTAGTTCTACAAAAATGTTAAGTACCTCTTCGAAATTTATTTCACGTAGCAACGCTGTTATTTTATGCACAGGGACTAGATGGCGGTCCGTGCTTAGACATGTAACGCATATATGTATTCTTTCTTCCATTTTTGTTAGTGTTATACATACATACTCAATAAAAGGAATAAATTATTCACAAAATTATTGAACACAAAAGTAGAGCCAGCAATCAAAACTTGTTTGTTTTGTTTGTTTGTTTGACATTTATATTTTACGTGGTACCCTGTCTTTTAGAATTAACCGGTGTTTGTTAAAAGTTAATTAAATATTTAACGGAATTAATAAATAAAACAGAAAAGAGAACCCTATCTTTCACCGAATTTCTGATTCATGATTGATTTGGAAAAGCAATTTGATCATTGGATCACAATAGTAATTTTGTTGAATTAGTTCAGCAGCAGTTACTAAAACCGTTAAAAGGAAAAGTTGTCTATGAGATAACTCAGAATGTAAGCGAAGTGTGAATATGAATATACTCTACAATACAATAACTCCTACTTTCTGTGTGAAATTAAATCTGTTCTAAGAATTAAACTGACAGTGAGAGTCGACAGATGCAATAAAAACAGAAAACAGCTAACTTTTTGTTGTTAAACTATTACCATATAAAAAATAAAATAATTTCATGAACCACACCAACCAATATTTGAGAAACCAAACCCAAGAAACATAAAAACATTAAATTTTAGGAGAAACCATATTGTATTCTACTACATTTTTCGACTAGTAAACTATGATCAAATCTGATCTGTCTTTAATTACTACAATGAATGTCTATTTAATAAACATTAAATGGGATTATATGAACTTAGATAGTTGTATTGATCAACGGGTCGCTTCCCCCTTAACCGTGTTTAAAAAGTAAATACAGTTAAAAAAAAAAATGTAAATTGCTAAGCTCCAGGGCGATTAATTTATAATAAAAACACCACTTAAATTCAGTCATAAATATTTATTTACAAAATAAGTAATTTTCACGCTCCAGTTACTTATTGAAAACACCATCGTCGCGCAACTGTTGCCCAACAATCGCTCTACAGTCGCGCTTCTTTTGTGCACCTCCACCTTTGTGCACAAGTCGCGTATGTGTGTACAAGGCTGCGCTTTGTTTGAAAGTGTCGCCACAATCTTCACACATAAATGATCGCTGGTCTGAATGTGTTAACTGATGACTGCGGAGCGTTGCTGAAGTCTGTGAGATAAAGAAATAAAAACAGTTTTACATACTTTGGTTTCCTAGAAAGCGGTGAACTGTCACACATTATCGTCTGTCCAAATACGGAACGTTTTTTTGACACCTTAAGGTAAATCCTCAGCTGTAGCCCGACAAATTTAAATTTTCTTTGGTTTTTTGCAAATTGCAGATCTGTTTTACGTTGTATGTTGATCAAAATGCGATTGGCGACTATAGGAATGATATACTTACTGAATAATAATTAGCAATCTTTCAGAATATTTCATATGAAAATTCTTAGGTGGAACAATTTCCAAAGTTTGACGATTGATATGAAATTGATGATTGTTATTCAGTAAATATATCATTCCTATAGTCGCCACCAATCGCATTTTGATCAACATACAACGTAAAAAAGGATCTGCAATTTGCAAAAATCCAAAAAAAATAAAAATACCGGGCTACGGCTGGTGATTCACCTTAATGACTAATACCTACTGGTGAATGACTGATTGTCATGACGGCCTTCATAATATGGCGAAACCGCTGTTCTAGGAAACCGTAGCTTAAGACTTAAATGCAATAAAATAGGCCTAGAAAGTTGCAAAAACTCATGTCTGTAACTTGTACATTCGCCAGTAGGTCAAGCTACACGAAACTGTCAAAGAAGATGTTTGATTTTGGGCTACCACTATGTATGCTACATAAATATATAAATAGGAAAAAAATAGAGGAATTTCATAAAAATACAAACAAATTAATTTGAAGAAAGGTACAGACGTACAAAAATTTTCATTTGGGAGGTTTTTTTAATAAGATAACCCTATTTTAAGAGCAGCCATGACAGTTGTGTTTGACATGACGTTTAACGAGTTTGACAGTTTTAAGTTTCGTGTAATGACGTCTGTCTTTGACTTTAAATCGTTGTGTTCGCGCGTGTTGAATTGGATATTTCGGATTTTTAGTGATTGTTTTTGTTTTGCGACTCAGTTTACTACTACGGACATTAGTTGACCGCTTTTTTATCGCAGATATCACATAGACAAGTCAATCAAATGTCATTGTCAAAATGACATTTCGCATATTGTTGATCCACCATATTTATGTTGTGTTGCTCTCCTTGACCAAGTTAATATGAATTTACATTGAAACAAAGTAAAATTATAGAAAATCTACATATAAAAACGGTTACTATATTGCATAGCGATATTTACATAAAGTGTACATAGTGCTAGCCCAGGTTCCATACATATCTGGAACATCTCCTTTCTCCAAACGATTTTAAACCTTAAAATTTTGAAAGTTAAGTTCAAAATCGAATGAGAAAATCTGACTGTACAAAACCATGCATGTTCTTTGTAATAGTCACCCATCACAAGTTGTTACGGCACAATAGCATAGCAACTTTATGTATTTGCGACATAATGTTACCGCTGCTGGGACTCGAGCTCCTGTCTATGACAGACTTAGGTTGATGGATATCGTGTCTTTGTCTTTTTTGTTTTGGGGATATTTATTAAGATGTTTTCATTCACTATTTGATAATTTACTAGATGTTGCTTGTGGTTTCCCGTAGGATATTTTCCGACATCCATGGTGGCGCATGCATGGCGGAAAATATTCTACGGGAACAAACTACCGGGATTAAATAAGTTTGTTATGTGTTAATCCAGGTTATAAACTATCTGTGTGCCAAATTTCACCCAAATCCTTTTAGCCGTTTTTGCGTGATTGAGTAACAAATACCCAAACATTCAAAATTTCACATTTATAATATTAGTAGGATAACCGCGATGTTTCTAGATCCTTATTGCAAAACGAGTTTCAATTTCAGCCCAATCCCTAACTTTCGAGCCAGTTGTTGCATTTTGAACTTTATTTCGACGAACCTAATGTTCTTAATACAAAAACCGACTTCAGAATCAGAACCGATTGAATGAGTGAGTCAATATTGTATTAAGAACTTTACGTTAGTAAGAATAAGTTTTTATCTTGGACTAAAGTTAGCTCGTTTTGTAATAAGATGGTATTAAAAATAATATAATAAAATATCAGCCTATTATTGTCCCCCTGCAGGGCAAAGGCCTCTTCTCATACACAGAAGGCACGAGCATTGATCACCACGCTTGCTCAAGACGGGTTGACGATATCAGACTTATATAAACTACTAACTTTTACCAGCGGCTTTGCTCTCGTCATCCCGTGACAGGATAGGATTTTCCAAAAAAAAAAAAAACACGTGTGGCACTCGGGGACTGCCGCGGTAAAGCTATTGCATAGCATATTTTATCGTAGTATTTTTTTCTTTGATATTAATTCAAGTACAGTCGTACCATATACATACACGTTAAGCGAACGCTCGGCCGAGCTACATGGTAGGCGGAGTGGGGGGTGTTAGGTTTTATTTTCGTTACGGAATTTCTTGATTCGGTCGCCGCGCTCAAAGCCCGCGATAAAAGCTATGCAATAGCTTAAAAACCTTCAAACCTTGTCCTAACAATCACGAACACAACAAAAATCGGTCGAGCCGTTTCTCAGGTGATTATCTTTCGCGGCAATTGATTTTTATTTTTATAGAAGACTGGCTTCTACCCGCGGCTTCGTCTGCGTGGAGATCGGAAATTATCCCACGGAAATGTGCTACCAGGACATAAAGTAGCCTATGTCCTTCCCCAGGATGCCATCTATCTCCTTGCCAAATTTTATCGAAATCCGTGTAGTGGTTTATGCGTGAAAACGTAATATACAGACAGAGTTACTTTTTTTTTTTTTTTAAACCTTGCCTCACACTAGGAATTTCTCCAGTATTGTAGGTGTGGTTACAAACATTCAAACTCACATACACAAACAGCCAGACCCGGAACAACTACTTGTAGGCCATACAAATATTTGTTCCGTGCGGGAATGGAAACCCGCGACACGCAGCGGAGCAGTCAATCGCACAACTACTGCGCCAACCGTGCCGCCATTATGGATAAGTCGGTTTCCTCCTGATGTTTTCTTTCCCCGACGTCTCAATAATATCCATGATAAACTCAGAAGATTGTATTGGTTCAATATAAAAAGTAGTTATATCATCACCTGCCTAGCATTTTCCCAACTATATATGTCGGGGTCAGCTTCCGGTCTAACCGGATGCAGCTGTATACCAGTATTATACATGGAGCGACTGCCTATCTGACCTCCACACCCCAGTAACTGGGTAATACGATACCCCTTGGTAAGACTGGTTGTCAGACTTTCGGGCTTCAGACTACCCGTAACGACTGTCAAAGATCTACAAAATACAGAAGGGAGCAACGAATTAACGTGCTTTCCGAAGTAGGGAGGGGTCTTTTTTTTTTTTTTTTTTTTGGTGGGAAATCATCAAATGACCTCTCCCGCTCTGGGCGGAGCGGAAGGGCGTGTCAGACTCTTACTGACTAAAACCCACCCGTGTTCCTTGAGTTGCCTGTGCGCCAGGGCCACGGTATCTCTTTCGAACAATCCGCAGCCCCGGCAGGCATCGGTCCTATCGGACCCCGTCAATGGTGCTGGCATCTCTTTGAGGCGCGCGTGGAACACGACGCGCCGTCGACCCGGACCTGGTCCTTACCGGACGGCGAACTGCCCATTGCTCGCCGTCCGCAAGCCCGCGCCTATGACGCCCAGGGTGTCTCCTCCTCCTGCGGCGGCTAGGGGCGCGAGGGCGCAGAGATTGCCTCTCCCTTTCGCACTCCGCCTCCTCCTTCGCGAGCATTACTGCTGCGGATTGCTTTCGGAGGGGTCTGGATATGTAGTAAAAACTAGTGATACTCACAAAGAATTTCTTGCCACAGGTGCTGCAGGAATGATTTCTAGGTCTACTCAGACCATGGTATAGTTGTTGGTGATTACGTAAACGCCAATTTGATATGAACAGCTGGAACAAGAGATATGAAAGTGACCTTTAAGGTTAAACTAGTCCCGGACCGAACTCTCTGGTGGGCGTGGCCTAAGGCACACTGTCTCACCTGGCATCGTGTTCGACAGAGATAGTCAGACGCTAGTCTACACGCACAACGTCTAGTTCGCACGCACACAAACACCGTTATTTTAATTCATAGTAAAACGCGCGCGTAAAAAATTACGAAAAGTCCTTTGGAAAATCGAATTTTATGAAAAAACCACTGCATAAATCAATTACAAATAAAGTTTATTGAACTCTTCGATAATTGAATCAATTACAAATAAAGTTTATTGAACTCTTCGATAATTGAATCAATTACAAATAAAATTTATTGAATTCTTCGACAATTGAGCTTTGTCGGTGGCGACTTTGTTTTGGAGATTTTACACATCTTTCACTACTTATTTACGCCCAAAGTTGCGTTAAAATTAGCAAGAATAACGAATGTTTGTTAGCTCATAAGTTTTTAATGGCTTTTTAATTTACTAATCTGTTTCCGCACAGACACAATTAATAATGAGACAAAACGATATCATGTCAAACTTTGGATGTACAATGTTAAACAGTGGAGTATTACCCTCCCAAAATTTGTATGGAAAAAATATCGACTAGTGCAATCATAAGAGGGAAAAAGGGTTATTAACTTCACTACTCTGAATTTAGGAAAGTGTAATAATAGTTTGGACGGTTAAGATCCTAATTAGACAGTCAGGGTGGTTTGTAACTGACTCGTTAGAAGTCCTAAATTGAAGTAGTGTAATAAATCTCTAACACGTAACCGAAATTGATGGCTAAATGGTTTACAGCCTCACAGAAAAAGTTAACATTGTTTTTTTTCCTCTCCGTATAATATCTATGTAGTATTTGGGATCTCCAGGAAAACTTTAGTGAGGCACAAAACAACAGTTTATTAAAAATAAAATACACCTTTACATCACAACACGTGTTTAATAATTATATCGAATCGCCGTCTTAACTTTCTCACTTCCTTTCACTCATTCAAAAACATGCATACATGGTATAATAATATACTTCGCCAGGTATAGCATTCCGAGACACAGTGGTCACGTGGGTGACACAAGCCTACGTCATCACCGCTGTGTTACCAGTAGTGTGTAATAATAACTCCCCAACCGCCTTTATTACTTGTGCGAATCCGATAAAACAATGAGGTTTTAACTAACAATTACGTTGGTATAGGTTTAAATTGAATTGTTTCGTTTGATTACAAATACGAAACGGCAATGTAAATGCTTTAAATATATTTTTTAACAGAATGGTGACTGAAAATGTTTCCATAATTCGTGTTTTGTTGCAATAAAGTGGCAACTGGATAGTGACGTAAGCATGTGTCCTTGTTTTTTAGACCATGCTTTTATATTAGTTTAGAATTACTTAAATATACAGCCTCTTAAGTACACATCATAAATAAGTATATTTAAACATACCTTATTGCACACTTCACACTTATACTGCGATTTTCGTAAATGGTAGAAGTCGTAGTGCTGCTTCAAGTACCCTTTCGACCTAAATTTCTTATTGCACTCTGAACATGGATATCTGAAAATTCAAACAAAGAACACGTTTAATTTTTTAACCGACTTCAAAAAAAGGAGGAGGTTCGCAATTCGACTGTATTTTTTTTTTTAATGTGTGTTAGCTCAGAACTTTTTTCTGGGTGAACCGATTTGGATGATTCTTTTTGGGATATTATTAATTGCACATCAAATAAATAATCACATAGCAATTTATTTCCATCATTTAAATACTGACTGCACAGCAAATCAACCAGAATGAACTAAGTTTCCGAAAACATAATAAATGTTCCCGAAAATACTAACACTAGATGGTTGACGTCAGTGGCATCCCGAGGTTCGGTTGGTTAGGTTCCTTTAAACCCTTTAGACAGCTTATTAACCCTAACCCTATATTTAGATTACCCTAGATTTCGGTAAAACGCAATTAAAAAAATGTGGTACTCGTTGGGAATAGAAAATAAATTGATGAAAAAGCTTTTGCTTTAGGAAAAATCGCTGTACGCTGCGAAAATAAATTGTAGTGTGTTTAGTGATATTTTGAGTTGAATATTTTGCTGTGCAATCAGTAATTTTGATGGGAAGTCGGAATCTTATTGCATAGAAAAAGGATATTTTTTGATTTGCGTTTAAATACTACCCATTCTTTTTTATTTGAAAGCTGGTGCTTCACATGTGGTCCCATTTAAATTTGATCAAGTACTGACCAGGATTTTTTGAGTTATCCTTAATACTGCGTATTTTTTCCACTTGGTTTATATTGATGATGTTATAATAATTTCCTGTCGCGGTTATTACGGGGTTAATAGGTATGCAGAGGTAAATCGAGACGAAACTTTAAAAGGGATTTTAAGATTGAAATAACATAGTTTGTTGCCGAAAAGGATTATAATGTGTTTACTGTATTATAATCAGTGATCGGAGTAGGTAGATTGATTTTTAGTACTTGTATCATAAATGCACACAGAAAGAATAACATGGATAAGCCATTTTTCCGGAAAGTAATTCCGGTATTTCCGGATTCAATTAAATATTGTTAATGTTGGTAGTGATATTATTACTACTCAATTCAAAATTTAAAGTTTGTTCTGATTGGTCGTTGGGTTTTGTCAAATCGTGACAAAAAAAAAAATAGGAAGAATAATAAAGAATAAAATTGCTCATTTTATTACAATTCCTACCTTTTTTTTGAGGATGGCAAATCATCAAATGACTCCTTCCACTCTGGCAGAATACAATTCCTACATAAGTTCCGGTTTTTTTTTAATAATCCACCAATTCCGGAGGAATGTCCATAGTAATATATACGTTTCGGATCAATGACCCCAGTTCAATCTACCTACTCCGATCACTGATTATAATTAACGATTAAGTGCCCTTGTTGGCAACAAACTATATTATTTCGATGTTAAAATCGCTTTTAAAGTTTTGTCTCGATTTACCCCTGCATCCCTATTAACCCCGTTTTACTGTATCAAGTAGTGGTATACGAATTTGTGTGGGGTAGGTACCACAACTAAAAAGTGAAAAATAAAATCTTTTTTACAAAAAAACAACCAACTTCAAAAAAGAACACTAAAAAACGTGAAAAATAACTTTAATTTAGGAAGTCGGTGCACAAACACGAAAATACGCAACCAAAGACACCGACTTCCGAATTAAAGTTATTTTTCACGTTTTTTAGTGTTTTCTTTTTGGACGTGGGTTGTTTAAAAAAAAAAAAAGATTTTTGTAAGGAAGGACGGTTGTAACATGTACATCCCAGAAAAACTGGGAAACAAATTGATTTTAGTATGAATATATTTAATTAAGCAAAAAAAAAAACACCTTGTATTTTTTTTTGCACTAAACTAAAATATAAAATGTTTGACAGACAAGATTGACAGATGTTTGTAAGAATATACGGACTGAAACTCAGGTAAGTTAAACTGAATGTAATTTTCAATGATTCGTTCATATTCATTGTTTTATGGTCAACCTCATAAAAGCTTTACCACTTTAAAAAAACTTTAGTAAACTTTACTAAGGTGGAAACTATCTAATCGTCACATTGGTCGAAGCAAAAATACACATACATACATACATAAAGTCACCCATTCCATAGAGGTAGGCAGAACTACCGAACTAACTACGTGTTACGATCCTTAAATACTTCTTTTGCCTCGTTTACGTTCATACATCTGGTCATACACGCACGCCGGTTGAAAGAAAGAAAGAAAGAAAAAAAAAATATTTGGGACACGCACAGGAAATTCAAACGAAAAAATATAAAAAATAAAGTATATAAAAAAAAAACATTTAAAACTAACATAAAAACAACAATAAACAAATAAAAAATAAAACACCTGTGCGAGGCCAAAAAGGCTCCTATCTCAGCATAATGCTGCGATATTTAAAAAAAAAAAATACCGCAGCGCTGGTATTCTGTTATGGCCTTCGGGGTTATTACGTCACACACTAACAGTAGGAATGGGTTTCATTTTGACAGTTCAACAACATTCATTGCGATATTTACGTTGATGAGCAGACACATTTTTCGAACATATGAAGCAATGGATAAGCAATAGGCTTCAATATGATTCAGATTGTGATAGATAGTGTGTTACGTAATTAGGGTGTCGGTTGCGAGAACTACGCGACTGAACAAGCTAAAGTATTATAATTATGTCCTCCTAAGGCGTCGTCCCCTCCCGGCGTTTCCACTCACATCTGCCTTGTAAATACCTTTTGCTAGTCGCCTTTCATTCATCCTCTCCACATGACCAAACCATCTAAGCATACTCCTTAAAATTTTTGTCACTACATCTTTGAAACCGCACCGTTGCCTTATTACATAATTCCTCAGCCTATCATACCTTTCTGTCATTCATAGTCACAGCACACATGCTTCGAAGGAACTCAAAAATACACCTTGACGTTTTATGACGTGCAAGTGACATTTATCCTTACGGCGGCGGTAAAGCAATTACAAAGTCTACTAAACATACCAGACACCTGAGGAACAAACCACGTAATTAAATTTAAGTTTTATTTTTCATTTTATCGAATTTTTGGGCACTAAATTAAAATAGAAAAACGTTTTTACAAAATAAATAAAAAACAAGCAACTTCAAAAAAAAAAACACTGCAAAGTGTATAATAACTTTAATTTCGGAAGTCGGTGTCTTTGGATCTGTATTTTAGTTTTTGCCACCGGCTTCAGAAATTTTTCACTTTGTTGTGTTTTTTTTTTGAAGTCGGTTGTTTTTTTTTTGTAAAAAGTTTTTTATATTTCTCTTTTTAGTGAGTCAGTTATTAATTTATCTAAGTTACAACACACCTTTTACAAAATATGGCTTTTCTCGATGCAGGGACGTTAATTGTTGAGGAGTTCTCCTGATAAAAACCAGAAGATTTCATCAAATGCGTTGTGACGAGCATAAATTGCTTAGGAACTACATTAAAGTAATCGAATCGCAACCCGTAAAATACTTATTATTGAGTAGTTCCGGTGGCCACCTCTGGTCTTCATCATCAGTTCCGCTTCACCGAATGGTGCTTTCCGAGAGCAAATGCACGAGTTACTATAAAAAATACCCAAATCGCTTTAGGTATGCCTATAAAATCTGAGGACTTCCCTTGATTTTCATGGGATCCCTTCATCAGATACTGACTTGGTAACAATGAGACCACCTCGAGAGTATACACTTTCAAACGAAAAAAGAATTTTGCAAATCCGTCTATATATGACAGAGTTATGCCTCCTTTTTTTTTTAAGTCGGCTAAATATGTCTGACAGCCAACATTTTTACAACAGTTAATTCAAACTAAATGTAATTTTTCGTTTTCATTTCATTAATCGGTTGTAGGCCAGTGAACGAGTCACAATAGAAGTTTTACTGTTATAACCTCTGGGGGCGTTAGGGGCACTTAACGCCCCCAGAGGTTATAGCAAGGTGTTATTATGAAATTATATATTGTATGACTCACCCCTCCGAATGATTAGCACTAGATTTCATATGAATTCTATAGACCTGTATGTTCTTGTATTGTACATTGCACTGTTGGCAATATGCCAGTTTCTTCGCAATATTACCGCTATGCCTCACCATGTGAGATTCTAGCCGTGTCTTAGTTTTAAAAGTTTTTTTGCAAATATCACATATAAAGTTGCGTAGTATGGAGTGGGCCCGGCTGTAAGAAAAAGAGGATATGTACTTATGAGCACGTGATAGAAGTCTTTAGAAGTGAAAACTTATGACTGCCGCCGAGTATACGTGATTCAGCGCCGAGTATACGCGATTCAGCGTCACCGACGGACTAGAGCCGAGTTTACCCGATTCAGCGTCACCGACGGACTGGAGCCGAGTTTACCCGATTCAGCGTCACCGACGGACTGGAGCCGAGTTTACCCGATTCAGCGTCACCGACGGACTGGAGCCGAGTTTACCCGATTCAGCGTCACCGACGGACTGGAGGCGAGTTTACCCGATTCAGCGTCAACGCCCGAGAGCGGCGGTTCAGCTTCGTTCACTGATCAAAAAGAATGCAGAGTGCGCCTAAAGAAGTTTTCACTTCAAAAATTGACTTCACATCACGCCTCTAGCGGTACAGACTTTTTTGGCGCGTGGCCAAAATCGGAACCACCGCCGCCATCTTTTTTCAATCCTACTTCCTACTAATACTATAAATGGGAAAGGTTGTGAGGATGGATGGATGGATGGATGTTTGTTACTCTTTCACGCAAAAACTACTGAACGGATTTGCATGGAAATTGGAACATAGGTAGATTATAACCCGGATTAACAAGTAGGATACCTTTTATCCCGGTAGTACGTTCCCGTGGGTTAATTTCCGACCTCCACGCGGGCGAAGCCGCGGACAAACGCTAGTAATAAATAATAATAATCGTTTAGTGGGAACAAAAAAAAATTCAAAGGCAAATAATGTTAAACGATGATAACTGCAATAGTTAAAACTGTGGCGCAGCTAGCAACGCCCGGCTCCTAGTGAGAGGGTAGGTTGTTCCAAGACTAATACTTAACCAAGGGATTTTAACAAATATTTCAAGAAAATAAAATTAGATACTAATACATCTTGAGATAACTGATGACTAATGCTTTTTGTATGAGTACCTAATGTTGAGTAAGAGGTGTGTGTGTGTGTGTGTGTGTTTTGTGTGTGTGTGTTTTGTGTGTGTGTTTTGTGTGTGTTGTGTGTGGCTTCGCCCGCGTGGATGTTGGAAATTATCCCACGGGAACGTACTACCGGGATAAAAAGTATTATACGTGTTAATCCAGGTTATAAACTATCTGTGTTCCAAATTCCATCGAAATCCGTTCAGTAGTTTTTGCGTGAAAGAGTAACAAACATTCATCCATCATTACAAAGTTTCACATTTATAATATTAGTAGGATAGGATAGTAGGATTAGTAGGATAGGATGGTTACACAAAATTATCTGAGATTATTAATATAGTATAGACCTTGTACACTCACCTCATATGTCTTCTAAGATTGTTCTTATCTTTAAATTTAATACCACAGTCACAGAAAACGGTATGTTCGATCTGCATGTGTTTTTCTAAATCGTCTGGTGTTCTGAGGGCAAAATAAGTTTTATTATTTTAATTTCTCTTTGGTAAAGAAAAATAAATACATACATGCACATTGTGCACCAAATCGGACAGTATAGCGCGAAATAAGCTCCATAAATGGCGCCATTAACACAAGCAGTAAACAGAACGACAAATGCTTTGTCAAATGGAGAAGGCAACTGTCAAAATGGCGCTGTCGTAGCTAGCTCTCAAAACAAGCTAATAATGTATGTCGTGAGGTAGTATTTTTTTTTTCGAAAATGGCTCTATGTTGTGCTTCGAAATGCTCGGAAATAGTAGTCTACTATTATTCGAAAGACCCTAACGAAATAAGCTCCATAAATGGCGCCAATAACACAAGCAGTAAACAGAACGACAAATGCTTTGTCAAATCGGGAAGGCAACTGTCAAAATGGCGCTGTCGTAGCTAGCTCTCAAAACAAGCTACTAATATATTATGTCGTGAGGTGGTATTTTTTTTTCGAAAATGGCGCTTTGTTGTGCTTCTAAATGCTCGGAAATAGGAGTCTACTATTATTCGGAAGACCCTAAATTTCGAAGATTGTGGCTGAAAAAAGAAAAATCAAATCAAATAATTTTTATTTCAGGAATACACCCATATTGAAATTAAACCTGAATTACAAATTAATTGTTAAAAATTAAAAATTGAAATAAATGATTAAATTAATACAAAACAATAATATAAAATAAAATTAATTAATAAAAAATCCTAGAAAATTATTGGAAAAAAAAAGGTTTTGGGCAAAAAGCTTGCGGAGAACACTAACAATGTAACGCAGAATATGCCAATGTCATATGATCCTGAACCACCCCTCAATTCAAGGTCTCTCTCTTACTTTTCCAATTTTCTTTATGGTGAGCCTTCTCCGGTCAATAAGTGAGGAACGAGTCTAAATCGTCACGCCAGCGCGCAGCGTTTCTTAGGCTTGCCTCGCTGACGACGCACTGTGGATCGGAAATCGCCTCTAGAAGACATAAACTGAGGACTTATAATTCCTCCATTTATAAGACAAACCCACTTACAAACCTACTTACAGAAATAAATCATTTATCATTTATTAACAATTCGAATCTTTAAACTATTACTTACTTGACAACAACATTACACAGTGAACAATGTATGCTATCAGGCTTGTCTGCAGCATGCTTCATCTTACAATGATTAACGGCTGACATAAACTCATGAGCCTCATATCTACACAGGCGACATCTGTACACCACATAGTGCTTCATTTTATGGTTATTTAAAGCCAGTTTGTGTCGTAAACGGATGCTGCATACATCGCAGATTTCGTCGCCAATGCTCTAGAAACAGGTAGAATGTAAAAATAATCCTTGGCAAAAATATTTTTTGTGACTTGCAACATTTGTGGTAAGGAAACGATTTTATTTATATGGCAACTCTATAGCTTATGGACGAAAGTGCCTGTGCGTGTGATTTGAAATGGAAGACGATACTTATTATTTATCAAATAAAATAAAATTGACATAAATAAATAAGAACAGTACGATTTATGTTGATGTAATTTTATTTCTCAGTAGCAGCCTGGAGTCTAGATTTGTGCCTGGTTGAACCTTTTTGCCAAGCTAAATAAATTTTGCATCCAACCACTTTTGCCAAGGGGTATCGTGTTGACTAGTAACAGGGCTGAAGAATGATGTGATAAGGCAATGGTGCGGTTTAAAAGAAGATGTAGTGACAAAAATTGCAAAGGGTATGCTTAGATGGTTTGGTCACATTGAGAGGATGGATGAAGGGCGACTAACAAAAGGTATTTACAAGGCAGATGTGAGTGGAAACGCCGGAAGGGGACGCCCTAGGAAGACATATAGTGACCTTATTGGTGATGTTCTTCAGAAAGGTCAAGTGCGTAGTACTCGCAACCAGCGTGCGTGTATGACCAGATGTATGAACGTAAACGAGGCAAAAGGAGTATGTAAGGATCGTAGCAGGTGGCATTCTGTAGTTTCTGCCTACCCCCATGGGAAGAAGGCGTGACTTTATGTATGTGTATGTAGTAATTTGGTGGTGGAGTTCAGATAGGCAGTCACTCCATGTGAAATACTGGTATCCAGCTGCATCCGGTTAGACTGGAAGCTGACCCCAACATAGTTAGGAAAAGGCTAAGAAGATGATTATATATATTTTGCATACCGAGCTTACATACCTCATCGTGTTTCTTCTCCAAATGTAAACTATAAGTATCCTTTCTTGTAAACCCAAGTACACAACTATCACATTTATAAGGAAGCTTCTTAAAATTATGGTGATTTCTCTTCCCTTCTCTTGCTTTCAGCATCTCGTCTTCACTCAATACAACTCGTACAAACTTCTCTTGAAACTCATTAACATCTCTTTCTATATCTCTTTTTGCTTGTTTGTTACGTTTTTTTCCAATCTTTTTTACAAAAACATTTTCAGTTGATTCACTAAATTTTTCATCGGTTTCCCTAAAAATAACTTTGGCAAAGTTAATATTCACTTTATTTTCACCTTGTGAATATTTTTGTTCTTTTCTAAATGTATTATTGTTGTGTTTACTTTCAACCACATCTACATAGACTTTTTCTACTTTTTCAGGTATATCAGATAATTTTTCACCAAAGTCTGAAGTTTTTTCATCTAAATCATAAATGTTATCTACACTATCATCATCATAAAATACTATATGATCATTAATTTCTTGTTTTCTCAATAAATTATCATCATGTTTTCTTTCTATTACATTATCATAGACATTTTCTTCTTCATTATCAAAATCTGATTTTTTTTCATCAATATCTGATGTGTTGTCTATGTTTTCACTTTGGTCTATGATTTCTTGTTTTATAGAATCTGGTTCAGCTTTTAGTTGTCTGTTACAACAGTCAATTAAAGGATCTGGGCTGTACGTGTACTGATAGTCATAAAAAACGTTGGTTTTTGATGTCAATGTTGTTAGCGGTTTTATATTGAAATGCTGGAAAATACATGCTTGTTTTAAAGTTATTTAGTTACTTGTTAATTTAATAAAAAAATAATTATTTATTTGGTCATATTTTATGACCTTAAGTCTTAAGGTCTTCCAATAAAATCTCATTTAACAAAGTTTTCAATTTAAGTTAGATTCAAGCGAGATTTCTTATCTCATTATCATCGTCCACAGCCTGAATTCACCCACTCCTGGGCATAGGCTTCTCATTTCTTGTGCCAATCCCCATGCTCCTGAACCAGCCTCATCTAGGTTATAGGTACCCGCGAGAGTGATCACAAAATTAAATGCAATGTTTCATGAGATCAGGCCAATAGCACTATTGAATATCCTTTGACCATGAAATAAGATCAAATTAGAAAATGTAAGCTTTAATACCTCTGTAGTTCGCGACAAGGTCTCCTGTGCAATCTTAGCTTTTTTCTTAAACCTATAGAATTTCGCCAGGATACTCCGACATTCCCAACATACTCCACCATGTAACTCTTTCAACTGAAAACCAAAACCCATTTATTATTAGAAAATTAAAATTTATTAATTCATACATAAAAATATTATATATGCAAAAGTAACTGTCTGTCTATTATGTTTTCTCGATGAAATCTTGCACATAGATAGACCATGACCTGGATTAGGACCTTTTTGTAATCCGGTAGTATGTTCCCTAAGGATACGTTCCGACCTACACAAGGGCCAAGCTACCTATAAAAGCTAGTTATTCATAAACAAGATTTAAAAAAAAAAAACACGTGTGGCACTCGGGGACTGCCGCGGTAAAGCTATTGCATAGCATTTTTTATCCACTTATGCAATTATATATTTTTTTATTTATGCAGTATTTTTTTTCTTTGATATTAATTCAAGTACAGTCGTACCATATACATACACGTTAAGCGAACGCTCGGCCGAGCTACATGGTAGGCGGAGTGGGGGGTGTTAGGTTTTATTTTCGTTACGGAATTTCTTGATTCGGTCGCCGCGCTCAAAGCCCGCGATAAAAGCTATGCAATAGCTTAAAAACCTTGTACAATATTGGATTCTGAATAAGTAATAGAATATTTAATCCATCATCCAGTAGTAAGGAATAATAGAGTACAGTAAAAAAACATGATTTTACGAACGTGATTTTATTATGAAAGTACAGATTTGTAAGCCAATAGTAATTTTAGGGCATATAACATAGCCTTATGTCTATCAACTTATTAACAAATCTTATACATGTATATATATACAAATACAGCACATCTACATCTCAAAACACACACACATACTAACACTTCACACACTAACTATAAGTTAGCACACATAAATACATACATACATAAACTCACGCCTTCCTCCCATGGAGATATGCAGAAATCATAGTCTAAAAAAACAAGGTCTGGCACTCCGGGAGTGACACATGCTTATTTCACTATCCAGTTGCCACTTTATTGCAACACAACACGAATTATGGAAACATTTTCAGTAAACATTCTGTTCAAAATATATATAAAGCATTTAAATTGTTGTTTCGTTTTTCTAATCAAACAAAACAATTCAATTTAAATATATACCAACATAACTGTTAGTTAATACCTCATTGTTTTATATATATCAGGTAATAAAGGCGGTTGAGGAGTTATTATTACACACTACTGGTAACACAGCGGTGATGACGTAGGCTTGTGTCACCGACATGACCACTGTGTCTCGGAATGCTATACATGGTGAAGTATATTATTATACCATGGCAGAAACTACAGAATGCAACCTGTGAAAATCTTTACATATTCTTTTTGCTTCATTTACATTCATATATCTGGTCATACACGCACAACGGTTGTGAGTAGGTATTACATACCAGACCTTTCTCAAGAACATAAATGAGTGCACATTAGTCCTAAGCAGTCACTGTTAAAATTTTTGTACACCGCGGGATACTAGGCTGGCGAACTTTAATACAGGTTACTATGTAACCTAGCTAGGACGCCAGATTTACTTCTGTAATCTGTTGCTCCTTCAGTTCCTTAAATTGTAAAATTATATCTTTTGTAACAGACTATACTACACTTTCTGAAGTGAAACTTCATAGGAGGCGATTCGATAATTAGACGAGAATTGAGAGTGAAATTTCAAGGACGCGTCACTTTTAGGCACATTTCGTTACATGAGAGAGAAGAAAGATATAACTCTCTCTGTCTCTCACACTAAATCTCTCTTAGTCCACAGAGTACATTTAATATTCTTAGTCTTTATGTTTTAGGAAGTTTCACTTCTATCACGTGTTTTGAATAAATAAATGATTACACATGTTTTTACAGCACTTACAAGGTATTATTAAACATTGTTATTTATATATTGTTTAACAAAACACTAACCTCTGCGAAATGTATTTCTTGTAGTAACGTTGTTATTTTACGCAAAGGAACCAGGCAGCGATCCGAGCTTAGACATGTCAGGCATATATTTAATGTTTCTTCCATTTTTAATTATGTTTCACATCTATTTGTATATTTAAAAAACAATATTTCTAAGAAAACACAATCATGAATCAATCAAAAGTAAACACCGTACTTTTTTTATAAACTCACTGATCAAAACATGAAAACAACATAAAAGTGAGTTTTTTTTTTTAGTTCCTTGTCAAAACAATCATGAAACAACTTTTTTTATGATTCGGTTAGTTTGATAGATATACTTTAATGTGAAACTCTATCTTTTAAGACTATATAGATTTGAACTAGATCCCAAAAACCGTAAAATCAATAAATTGACGGTAAGTAGCTTAGAAGGAAAGCGAAGTGTAAAGTGACTTTAACTGCCATAGATTATCTGTGAAAATAAAACATACTATCTAACATGGGAAAATGGCGGGAATAACATGAAGGAAACGAAAACCTAAGTAAAAAATAAATAATAATTGACCATCATGGAAATCATTGTCAAGAACTATGAAAATAAGTACCTAAAATAGCTAAATATTCTTTGTTCTTTGTATCAAGTGTGTACCTTGAAAAGTGGAAACCTAAATTATCAAGCCCAAACAAAGCGAGTGAATTAAGTGAATTGTGTGGTGAAAGTGTTGTGCTAAATAATACTTCCCGCCGCTTGACAGAATTATTAAAAAATAAGACTTGTTATCGAGCAATATATAAATATATTAAAAACACTTTTGAAGAAATTTAGTGAAGGAAAATAAATAAACTAAAGACTTGGCCAAAAGGTCTTAGCAACCAGGCCATAAAATACTCATTAAAAAAAAAAAATCTAACATGACAAAAACAGCTGATTTTGGACTTTTGGTAAACAATGTAACGAGAAACTTGTTATTTTCTTATATTCGTTAAAAATGGCAGAAAATTACACAAAAATATGTCGCATTTGTTCAAAAAATTACAAAGACGATAATATTAGTGATTCGTCGTGTTACGCTAAGTTTTTCATTCAAGTTTTATCGTTGAAAGTAAGTAACATATCCGTGAAATAGTTTTTTCATTTAAAAGCTAAATCAATATTTAGCTTTAAATGTAAAAGCTAAACATTGAAAATCGTTGCCTAGAGGCACAGGCGTAGGTATATTACAGTACCTGACAGTTTTGACCTCTGAGTTTGTTTTGGCCTTTCTTCTCAGAGTAGTCAGATAGGAAACGCCGACCTCATCTAGTTTAAAAATATGATTGACGTGTAACAGTGTTTGTACAAATCTACTTACAGAAATAAAATCATTTGTCATTTACCTTTTTAAACCCCTGATGGTTTAAAATTTCTTGAATAAGTTGTACTTTATTCTGCAAAAAAACTTTTCATAACACTTTATAATTTTACAGGACTTCAATGAGAAGTTATTGCTGTGCATTTGGTGCAAAGCCTATTTGAGACGAGCAATGGCTCTGTTTACATTGGCATTGGAATCAGAAAAAAAAATACACAAAAAGGTACCTACAAAACTTATTATCTTCTGCGGCCGTATTATGAAGAATGCCATATTTTTTTCCAATACGCGAGAAAGGTGTAGCAATACGTGACCGATATAAGAAAAAAAAAAACATCCCTTTTAAACCGATTTAAAAGAAGAACAGGGTTATGTAGTCAGTGGTTTTTTTTTTCCATATAATTAGGTACACCAATTTCTCCGTGATTACTGCGCCAATTTTCACGATTCTTTTTTATTTTAGAAGAAGCTCGCGAAGTAGTTCCATATAAATTTAATTTACACATTATCTTGGGTTGATTTTGAGTTAGCTACAATAATAGGTATTTTTTTTCCACTTTTTGTTTGTTGATGATGTTGTTAAACTTCCTGTCACTGTTATTTTTGCATAGCAAGTAGTGGTATACGAATATGCGTTTATTTTTTATTTTTATGATGGCGTTCTCGTCATGATACAGCCACTGATGGTTAAAAAGATGTTTTTACAAGTAACTCTTCTCATAATAGCTCTTCTGACAAAACTATCTGACTAAACTTGAATTCACAGTCTTAAATAATTTACATTCATTGCTACTTACTCTATCTCCTTTAGCAATAGGTAATCTAATTTAATTTTTAATTGACCATCTGTACAACAAAGGTCCTAAACAAATTCTCGGATGCAATGGAATTTGAACTTTGTTGTGACTAAAATAGAGTGTTGTTCAAAAATTGATAATGTATTATCTAACATTCTAAATTAAAGTTAAGTTTATAATGTTTTTGTTTTTCAGGTTTCAGCAGACATTCCTATCAAGCCTAAAACTTTATATTCACTGAATTATGTCCATAATCCACACATAGATATACCACCTCATTTAATAGAATGCCCAGATTATAAGACTGAAAATATTACAATAGAAATGGAAGAATTTACTAATACTTTACTTGAACTACAAGATGATGAAGTTACTTTAAATAAAAAAAATATGTTGAAATCAACTGACATTACAACTGAAGAATCAATTTCAAATTTCGAACAAGAATTAATCGAAAACGAAACTGCAATTAAAAAAAGAAACCAAAAACAATTTGAATTCAATGAATTGAAGTTTGAAGTAGAGTATTTGAATTTGGAAGAGCAATTGAAAGAAGTTGAATTGAAAAAGATGAAATATAAAGAATTTAAGTTTCAGTGTGACAAATGTGGCATAGGGTTTCTGACTACTGATGTGTTTGAAGAACATAAAGTAAGACATTCAGAGGTAAATCCATACTAATACGAGTATTATAAATTCGAAAGTAACTTTGTCTGTATGTTACCTTTTCACGCCTAAACCACTGAACGGATTTCGATAAAATTTGGCAAGGAGATAGATGGCATCCTGGGAAAGGACATAGGCTACTTTTTGTCCCGGTAGTACGTTTCCGTGGGATGATTTCCGACAACCACGCGGGCGAAGCCGCGGGCAGAAGCTAGCTTTATGTAATTTCTGAGACTTCCTCGTTGGTCTAATGGTCGCGAGCGCACTGCTGATCATGAGGTCCTGGGTTCGATTCCCAGGTCGGCAAAGTGTTAGGCCTCGGTCTCGAAGTCAGCGATTGCGGCGCGGCGGCGCGGCAACACAGATCCGCGTACGCAAAAACGCCGCCGCGCCGCTGCCTTCATAGTTAGTTCGATAAAAACCTATGCATAGAAATGCGCCGCCCCCAGCGCTACTGCCTTCGAGGCCAGTTCAATATAAACCTATGCATTGAAACGCGCCGCTCCCCGCGCCGCTACCTTCGAGGCCAGTTCAATATAAATCTATGCATTGAAACGCGCCGCTCTCCGCGCTACTGCCTTCGAGGCCAGTTCCATATAAACCTATGCATTGAAACGCGCCGCTCCCCGCGCCGCTACCTTCGAGGCCATTTCAATATAAATCTATGCATTGAAACGCGCCGCTCTCCGCGCTACTGCCTTCGAGGCCAGTTCCATATAAACCTATGCATTGAAACGCGCCGCTCCCCGCGCCGCTACCTTCGAGGCCAGTTCAATATAAATCTATGCATTGAAACGCGCCGCTCTCCGCGCTACTGCCTTCGAGGCCAGTTCCATATAAACCTATGCATTGAAACGCGCCGCTCCCCGCGCCGCTACCTTCGAGGCCAGTTCAATATAAATCTATGCATTGAAACGCGCCGCTCTCCGCGCTACTGCCTTCGAGGCCAGTTCCATATAAACCTATGCATTGAAACGCGCCGCTCCCCGCGCCGCTACCTTCGAGGCCAGTTCAATATAAATCTATGCATTGAAACGCGCCGCTCTCCGCGCTACTGCCTTCGAGGCCAGTTCCATATAAACCTATGCATTGAAACGCGCCGCTCCCCGCGCCGCTACCTTCGAGGCCAGTTCAATATAAATCTATGCATTGAAACGCGCCGCTCTCCGCGCTACTGCCTTCGAGGCCAGTTCCATATAAACATATGCATTGAAACGCGCCGCTCCCCGCGCCGCTACATTCGAGGCCAGTTCCATATAAATCTATGCATTGAAACGCGCCGCTCTCCGCGCTACTGCCTTCGAGGCCAGTTCCATATAAACATATGCATTGAAACGCGCCGCTCTCCGCGCTACTGCCTTCGAGGCCAGTTCCATATAAACATATGCATTGAAACGCGCCGCTCCCCGCGCCGCTACCTTCGAGGCCAGTTCCATATAAATCTATGCATTGAAACGCGCCGCTCTCCGCGCTACTGCCTTCGAGGCCAGTTCCATATAAATCTATGCATTGAAACGCGCCGCTCCCCGCGCTGCTGCCTTCGAGGCCAGTTCCATATAAATCTATGCATTGAAACGCGCCGCTCCCCGCGCTGCTGCCTTCGAGGCCAGTTCCATATAAACCTATGCATTGAAACGCGCCGCGCCCGCGCCACCTACGCCGCCGCGCCGCGCCCACTGACTTCGTGTCCGTAGCCTTATTAGGTTTTTCCACCAGGGATTTCTCAGTAGGAGCTCGGAGTCCGGATTTGTGCCCGGTTAATGGCAATAGACTCGCCCCCAATTACATGGGACTTAAACATAACTGGCGAAATGTGGGTGTACTATAGGTACACCTCTGCCTAAACTTTAGGAGAATACAGTTGTGATATTATTTTTATCATAGAGATTAGGTCTTTATGATTGAGGGGCTCGTGGCTAAATAATAACAACCGCACGGGTGGCTCGAAGGTTAATTAAACTATGCTTGCCAACATCAGTCCGTGGATAGGTGACCATCCATTACATATAGAGAAACCTCATGCCTTGGAAAGCACTTGAAGCCGTTGATCCCGGCTGACATTTATGAATCTTTGACAGCCGTAGTCAGAAGCCCGAAAGTCTGACAACCAGTCTTACCAAGGGGTATCATATTACCCAGTAACTGGGTTGTGGAGGTCAGATAGGCAGTCGCTTCATGGAAAATACTGGTATTCAGCTGCATTCGGTTAGACTGGAAGGCAACCCCAATATGGTTGAAAAAGGCAGGCAGATGACCACAGATCCTTAAAAACATATTCTTTCTTTCAGCTATCCGGCCAGCACAAATGCACAATATGCTCTCTCTGCTTCAAGTCCCAGGATGTCCTTTCTCAACACACGCTAGCACATAGAAGAAGGTTTAAATGCTTGTTGTGTAGCAGTATGTTTAGAAGACGGTCACTTTGTGTGGCACACAGATATAAGTGCGGTGGACTTGTCCAACCAATCGCTTGCCGAGAGTGTTCTAAGATATTTAGGTAAGTGGGGTAAATAGTTAGCTGTTGAGCAGTGGTGGCGCAGTAGAAACGGCCGCGAATCATCAGTTGTAGGTCGTAGGTTTGACCAAGGAAGGCACTTTACTTTGTGTAAATTATTTTATCACTACTGCTCTCAAAACGGTTATCGAGAACATCGTCATAAAACTAAAAATTCGAACTGTGCTAGAACTAAAAATTCGAAGATAAGTGACACCAACCAACCCTGCTACATCGCCCTCACGTGATCTGACCAAGATTATTTATTTTATTTTACAGTTCTAGGAAAACTTACAGCTAAACATTTTCACACGAATAAGAGTAACAAAAATATTTGAGAAGGTAGACAGGGTTTTAAGTAAAGACAGTAGGTATGTGTATAAATAAATGTTTTTCAAACAGCGTAAATTGTAATATCAATATTAGTTTATGTTATCAAAGAAGAAAGTACAAATAGTCCTTTTTAATTTTGGAATGCTAGTACTGAAAACATCGATGTCGACGTCCCGGCAGACTGCATTATACGTATGGCTCGCTCTTATTAAGTATGAATTTCGCCTGTAATTCGTTCCTACCACAGGAGTATGCAATAGATAAGGATTGCGCAGAAAAGCAGAAGGAATCCGTAGTCCAATTTTGCTCAGCAATTCTGGAAGCTCGGTTGAACCGTTAGCAATTTTAAATAAAAACGCCAAGTCTGCAATTCTTCTACGTTCAGAAAGAGGAAGTAGATGGAATATTTTACAGCGTAGGAGGATAAGTTTTAGACCGGAATTGAATATACCTCAAAAAAATTATTTGAATGCCTTCCAATCGATTGATGTATGTGTTGTAATTGGGATTCCAAACTTGAGAGGCATGCTCGAGATGACTGCGAACAAAAGTACAGTAGATAATTTTAATGGTTTTGATGCTCCTGAACTCAGACGAGACTCTCAAAATGAACCCTAGTGATTTTGATGCTTTATTAATGATATTGTCCACGTGTTGATCAAATAATAATTTTGAATCAATTACAACTCCCAAGTATTTGACTATGGTAACCCTAGCTAGGGATCTGTCTAAAAGTTTATAGTCAAATGTGATAGGTACGGTCTTCCTAGTGAAGGAGCACACATAACACTTCGAGACGTTTAAATGGAGCTTATTAGTGATGCAGTAGTACTGGAAACTATCTAGATACTCCTGCAATGATAGAGCATCTGACAAGGAGTATATCTTTGACATAATTTTCATGTCATCTGCATATAGAAGTATGTTAGAGTGAAGGAAGCAGGAATCAATATAATTGACGAATAAATTGAATAAGAGCGGCCCTAATAATGAACCTTGAGGAACTCTAGATGGGATAGGCATAGATCTTGATGAGTACCCATTCAGCACAACAGTCTGACACCGTCCTCCACATACGACTTAAACCAACGGAAGAGATTACCTCTAATGCCCATCGATAGAAGTATACGCATGAGGACGACGTGATCAATTCTGTCGAAACATTTGGCGTAATCTGTATAAATGACGTCGAATTGGGACCGATTAGACATAGCCTCTGACAAAAAGTCACTACAGAGAACGAGGTTTGTAGTTGTTGACCGACCCCCCAAGAATCCATGCTGGTGATCGCTGAAACTGAGCATTGTGTCTGAACTTTAAAAGAGACTGTGACCTCTGAGTTTGTTTCGGTTTTTCTTCTCAGAGTAGTTGGATAGGTGTAGAATCCTGTTGATTCCAAATTTAAGTTGAATACTCGTATAATACTTAACTGGCTCTCTACCACACCAAGCTCTATCGTGCAGACCAAAGAATACAATATAATATAGGGTAGTGCAGACCCTGCTCCACTATTTTTTTCCTCTTTGGCAACTGAACCGATGTGGACTATTCTGCCAGCGTCATGTGGTGACGGCAGTGCAGCGAGGCGAGCCGTCGAACTATTTATGCTCTTTGTGGTAGTTAAATGTTAGTAGCTGAAACGACAAGACAGTTTTTTGTTAGTTAACATAGTTTTTTTTTGTCTGTTTCCCGCCATTCCTCGTGGCTGACAGATGACATTAGTGACAGCAGCGACCCCTCTTGTGTAAATGAGACAGTGTTTACATATCTATTAAATAGATACACTACAATAGGAAACACCGAATGTTCTATCGAAATAACAAAAAAAAAAAAAAACATGTTTAACTACCTCGTTGGTCTAGTAGTCGCAAGCGCAAGCTGCTGAGTATGAAGTCCTGTGTTCCATTCCCAGGTTGGGCGAAGTGTTATTGTGTTTTTCCATCAGGAATTTCTCGGTTGCAGCGGGAGTCTGGATTTGTGCCCGGTTGATGGCAATAGGCTCGCCCCCTATTACATGGGTCTTTAACATAACTGACGAAATGTGGGTGTACTATAGGTACACCTCTGCCTAATCCATGTTATGTTATGTTTATATATTTAACATGTTTGTTTCAGTAACGAATATTCCCTGAAAATTCACATGAAGGTTCACAAAACTGACAAGAAGTATTGTTGCGGTCAGTGTGACAAAAAGTTTGCGAGCAAGCAGCGATTGACCGTGCACTTGAGGTAAGATATTATCAGGTTATAGGTATCATCTTTTGTAAAAAAAAAAAAACATCCATACTAATATTATAAATTCGAAAGTAACTTTGTGTGTATGTTACCTTTTCACGCCTAAACCACTGAACAGATTTCGATAAAATTTGGCAGGAGATAGATGGCATCCTGGGGAAGGACATAGGCTACTTTTTGTCTCATACGTAATCCTAAAGGGGGTGATATAGGGGATTAAAGTTTGTATGGAAAACCCAGAAGGATATGAAAATTCAAATGTATGCATTTGTTAAGAAATAAATAATAAAGTGTTTTAGCGTTTTTGTAAAATCATCCCCCAAGGGTGTAAAATAGGGGTTGATTTTAAAATTCACATGTGATATTAAATTTTAGTGTATCTCTTTTTAAGCGATTTAAGGGATTGGAAATATACTCTGTCTGTTACCTTTTCATGCCTTGACTGCTGAACGGAATTCGATGAAAGGCATACACATAGGCCATGACCTGAGTTAGGACATAGGATACTTTTTTATCCCGTTTGTAAATTTCCGTCAATAACGCGGGCGAAGCCGCGGGTAAAGGCTATTCTTTTATAAAGTTTTTTTTTTACTAAATGATAACAGGCACACGAGTCGAACCCGGACTGGGCCCACGTGATAGATTATAGCTACTCCCTCTCCGAAAGAGAAGGCCTGTGTAACCGCAGTGGGAACATTATAGCTGATTATGCAGGGGTCGATCGAAGGTTAGGCAAGTTACGCTTGCCGCGGTCGGTTCGTGGATGGGTGATCCATTATGTATTGAGACCTCTCCGTGCTTCTGAGAGCACGTTACATCATTGGTCCCGGCAAACGTTCGTAGATCTTTGACAGTCGTTAGGGGTATTCAGAAGCCCAAAAGCCTGACAACCAGTCTTACCAAGGGGTATCGTATTACCTAGTACCTGGGTTGTGGAGGTCAGATAGGCAGTCGCTCCATGTAAAATGTTGGTAATCAGCTGCATCTTTTAAGACTGGAAGTCGATCCCAACCTAGTTAGGAAAAGGCTAGGCGATGAGGTATCATCTTTTACACTTAATTTGATAGAAATAATTTTGTAACAATCAGATAGTACTTACGCCTATATTTTACATAGCACCCGTTATAGTGTTCCAAGCCGAAGGATAAAATAGAACTCTGTAATAGTAAACGTACATTAGGTCGACTTCTCATGTGTGACCCAGGCCAGAATGACCCGTGTCAAATTTGACCCCTGCCAGAATGATCCGTGTCACGTCTGACCGATGCCAGAATGACCCGTGTCAAATTTGACCCAGGCCAGAATGACCTGTGTCAAATTTGACCCCTGCCAGAATGATCCGTGTCAGGTCTGACCGATGCCAGAATGACCCATGCCAGAATGACCCGTGTCCAATCTGACCCATGCCAGAAGGACCCGTGTCAAATCTGACCCATGCCAGAATGTTCCTCGACAAAAGTAACTTCGGCTTATATGACCCCTGTCAGAAGTGTCCTCGGCCAGAAAAACCTCTCAAAAGTGACTCCGAAATTATTGTTTCTCAAATCGTTTCTCAACCTATTTTTCTAAAAACGACATAGTTTTTTGCAGGTCTCACTCCGGTATAAAGCCGTTCTCCTGCCCTCAATGCGCGCGCGGCTTTGCGACGCAGTCTAATTTGCGCGCACACAGTGCGGTACATGACCACACCTCACAATTCTATTGTGTAGAGTGTCATAGTTATTATAAGACAGCTAAGAGTCTGAAACGGCATTTCAATGAGTCGGCTAAGCATGTGGGGTTTAAGAGTGATATGTAAGTACCCCTTTTGATTTCATGGTGAACCTCCCCACCTTAATAAAACACAAAACACTGGAGATTCTTGTGTAATATGGGTGAGTACATTATTTGTGAACGCACGGCAATGCCTACAGATTAATAAATTGTTAAGCTATTGCATAGCTTTTATCGCGGGCTTTGAGCGCGGCGACCGAATCAAGAAATTCCGTAACGAAAATAAAACCTAACACCCCCCACTCCGCCTACCATGTAGCTCGGCCGAGCGTTCGCTTAACGTGTATGTATATGGTACGACTGTACTTGAATTAATATCAAAGAAAAAAAAAAACTGCATAAATAAATAATTATAATTGCATAAGTTGATAAAAAATGCTATGCAATAGCTTTACCGCGGCAGTCCCCGAGTGCCACACGTGTTTTCTTTTTATTTAATAATATTTATTAGCATAATTGGTTGTGTATGTGGTTGCTTTGTATTCTTAGTGCTTACTGTTTGTTTTATTTTATTTTGTTACCTATAGTACTAATCATTAAACCTGACTTGGTTTCCGTACGCCCTTTTTGGGTAACCACTGAAAATCAGCGCTGTACTGTGGGTCCCCCACAGCACAGCATCATGCTGATTGGGAGCCTTCTTGTGACAGTCATGACGTACAGCTGTCGACTATTTCGGTTTTGTGCTCGTGATTAGAGATCTATTTTGTTTTTATTATTTTTTATTATTAGAACTAATTGTCTTTTTTGTATGCACGTGTTTTTGTGACAAATAAACCTATATTTCTTTCTTGTCTGGTCCAAAACTGACGATGACGGTGTAAACAAACCCTGTCCAGGTTAAATTCGTACGCAATGACTCACTAAAAGTAATTACTTAATTAGTAACACATTAATCTGTATTTAGAAGGTTTAAACGTTTTAGCTCACCGATTTTTCCAGCAATCGTCATTTGAATAACATTATTAATTTGTAATTGGAAAATCATAGACGAAAATTGAGGTTAAAAAAATAACCTCAATTTGCGAATGAAAAACGTCTTTAGGGTGATTTAAAATTAGAATGTATTTAAATAATTAAATCAAAACGCTCAATTTACAAGTGGCACGGCACTATACATTAGTATACATACATCCATAGGTACGTTTTCTGCTGCATTTGTTTGCATTTTCATTAGATTTTTTGGAACAGACTATAGACATAGGGATTGCAATCCCGTAAAACGGGATCCCGCATTCCCGTGGGATCCCGCAGCTTTTATTAATCTGCTGGATCCCGCACCTTCAAAGCGTGGATCCGCGGATCCCGCAAATTAAAAATTTGGTGATGCGAAAAATTTGAAGATGAATCTAAGAAAACAGATTACTAATTACTTATACTTAATTAATAGAAAACAAATAATTTCTGTTCCCTAATGTAAGAAATGTTTAATAAAAGTTGATTTTTACACAAAAATCTGTAGTTTCAATTTAATTTTATAACATAATTTCAAAGATGCGGGATCCCGCGGGATCCCACGCGAGATTGAGCAATCCCGCATATAAATCCCGCGGGATTGAATGAGCTGCGGGATTGCAATCCCTATATAGACACGAAAAGCCTATGCTTCTTAAAACAATGCTTTAGTCAAATCAAAGCACTCAATTTGTAAGTCGTACTACAAATTGGATCCACAGATATGTTTTCTGATCCGTTTGCTTACATTATCATCAAATTCTTTTGAAGATTAATTGGGTTCCGATTTATGCCACGCGCCAAAAAGCATTATTTATTTAACCATTTATGAACACACATATAAACAGACAGGAAAAAAGGAACAGAAAAATACGTACCAAGGTGATGCTTATTTCTAAAGAAATCTCTTCCAGCATACCTGCGATAGGAGAGTATATTAAAAGAGATGTAGACAACGTGTGTAAGAGTAGAAGGGAAAACAAAATACATAAAATTGAAAATAATTTTCCAATTCAACAAATCAATTCAATTATTATTTTTTTTCAATTAAATAACTGTGAACATTTTTTCTTTCTTTCTTTTCTTTTTAGGGTTCTGTACCCAAAGGGTAAAAACGGGACCCTATTACTAAGACTTCGCTGTCTGTCCGTCCGTCTGTCTGTCACCAGGCTGTATCTCAAGAACGGCGATAGCTAGACAGTTGAAATTTTCATAAATTATGTATTTCTGTTGCCGCTATAACAAAAAATACTAAAAACTAAATAAAATAAATATTTAAGGGGGGGCTCCCATACAACAAACGCGTTTTTTTTTTTGCCGTTTTTATAGTTAATGGTACGGAACCATTCGTGCGCGAGTCCGACTCGCACTTGGCCGGTTCTTTTTTGTATTTGCCTTTTGCCTGCCTCATTGGTTTCTTCTCCCACTCTTTTAAAAGTCTGAAAATCTTTTTTAAATACTCCTTTTTTTTCAGGTACTCATGTAACGAGTGTACCAAACAGTTTACTACGGAGAAGTCGTTGAATTATCATATAAGCACCCGACATGGTACGGAACACCGGTGTACTCAGTGCGAAAAGGTTTGTACCTACCCTCTTTTATTTATTACTAGCTTTTGCCCGCGGCTTCGCCCGCGTGGATATAAATTTTACCGGGATAAAAAGTATCCTACGTGTTACTCCAGATTATAAACTATCTGTGTTTCAAATTTCATCTAAATCCGTTCAGTAGTTTTTGCGTGAAAGAGTAACAAACATCCATCCGTCCATCCATTCATCCATCCTCACAAACTTTCATATATACAGCCTCACTAATAAAGATTTACACACAGTATCACACACACACATATTTCAGTATTCATTATTATTGATAAATAAATGATAACTGATTTTATTTCTGTAAGTAGGTTTGTACAAACACTTTTACACTTCAATCATATTTTAAAACTAGATGAGGTCGGCGTTTCCTATCTGACTACTCTGAGAAGAAAGGCCGAAACAAACTCAGAGGTCACAGTCTCTTTTAAAGTCCAGACATAATCTTGGTCAGATCATGTGAAGACCATGTAGATTTGTGTCTGAGATGGTCTTTTGAGGAAAGAACCATACAGATTTGAGTAGACCTGTCCAGTCAGTGCACGCATTTGTCAGTAATCGTGAAGCGTGTATTTAAATAATTTCTAATAAAAATCCCCTTAAGTCAAAAACTCCGGACAAATGACAATGTCAGACAAAATCCGGACGGGGGGCCATAAAGCCGGAAATGTCCCGACAAATCCGGACCGATGGTAACCCTACTCACACAGGTCTTTACGTTTTATTTTTTTGCTTTTAATGTTAATTTTTAACCGACTTCAAAAAAGGAGGAGGTTTCTCAATTCGACCGTATATTTTTAAGCTATTGCATAGCTTTTATCGCGGGCTTTGAGCGCGGCGACCGAATCAAGAAATTCCGTAACGAAAATAAAACCTAACACCCGCCACTCCGCCTACCATGTAGCTCGGCCGAGCGTTCGCTTAACGTGTATGTATATGGTACGACTGTACTTGAATTAATATCAAAGAAAAAAAAAACTGCATAAATAAAAAATTATTAAATAATTATAATTGCATAAGTTGATAAAAAATGCTATGCAATAGCTTTACAGCGGCAGTCCCCGAGTACCACACGTGTTTTTTTTTTGTTAGTTTTAATTGCTCCTTCTTTTACTGTTTATATTTTCTGTGCGTGACCCCAATAAAATATATTACTTTTTTTAACTTGTCTTTTTTATTTGTTACAGACTTTTTCCAGTAATTCCAACTTGAATAAACATATTAAGTGTATTCACACAGCAAAATAAATTGTTAGTGAAATAGTTTATCAATAAATATTTTTCTACATAATTAGTTGTAATTATCATTTTTAACCTTTGTCTATTTCACAATTCCCTTAGGGCCCGTTGTTTAATACATAGTTAAACATGAACAATAGTCAATTTATCAATTAGTCACTTGACAATAGTCAATAGCTGTCACAGTTTAATTAATCTGTCTGCGCATGATTAACTTTTATAGCAAATTATATTTTTTTAACTTTAGTTAGCTTAACCATTTGTCAAACAACATACTTATGTCATTTTTAACAAATTGTTAGTTTAAGTAAAGGCTCCCACAAACAGTCGCGACGCGACAGCGCGAAACAAAGGCACCGCTCGTCGCGCGACACGCGGTGTTTTTGGGCCGCGCTGTCGCGTCGTTTCACGGTTGGGAAGCTACACTATCTCCGGGTGACATAGGCTATATTATATTATACTTTGCTACCCGGGCGAAGCCGGGGCGGGTCGCTAGTAATAATAATAAACAAAACATAATTAATTATAAATAAAATAGGTATACAAGTACCTACCTAAATAGGTTATAAAGTTCTAATACACATACACACATAAGTTATTATGTTGATAGTATTTCGTTATAAGGACTTTTTCACATCCTCGACCCTTGGTCCGCGGGCCCGCGCCGCTGAGCCTGTAGCTTTAAATACGCCTCTAAATTATCTTTATCCGATCCAGCCTGTCCCTTGCTGCCCTCCCCTAGCAACGCCCTAAGCCGAGGAAGTTTAGTCACTTAGCTTATAAGTCTTATGCCCTGACCGGCGGCCTTAATTTATTAAGACAAAGCAGCCGACAACCTCGTATATTGACATGCGTGATGCCATTCACAAAAAAAAGACTTGTTTCAAATGGAACTCTATTACTCTACTCCAAAAAAGTAATTCCGAACAGCATCCTAATTGCGTAACACACTATCAAGCACAATCAGAACCATTTTGAAGCCTATTGCTAATCCATTGCTTCCTATGTTCGAAAAAATTGTCTGCTCAACAAGGTAAATAACGCAATGAATGTTGTTGAACTGTCAAAATGAAAGCTATTCCTACTGTTAGTGTGTTATGCAATTATCCCGCTGTTTACAGGATACATTATGTATGTATGGTCTAAAACTATATAGTTCACTATCTCAATGTCAAGGTCAAGGTCAATATCTGTATCCTTATCTCCTAGAGTAAATATGTTCATTGATCCTTATACTCAGTAATAAAAAATTAAAAAAGTTTAATTCTAAATGTGTTAACCACATGTTTAAGACACATTTTGGTGAGATATTTTTTTTCCTTTTACGGAAGCGATGATCTCAAAAACTATTTTCAAATTAAGTAATAATAAAAATTAATCTGCCTAGCCTTTCTAACCGGGTGCAGCTAAATACCAGTATTTTACATGGAGCGACTGCCTATCTTACCTCCACAACCCAGTTACTGGGTAACACGATACCCCTTGGTAAGACTGGTTGTTTTGAGCTTCTGGCTACCCGTAACAACTGTCAAAGATCTACGAATGACAGCTTAATGTGCTTTGCGAGGCACGGAGGGGTCTCGATATGTTATGAATAGGCACCCATCCATGAACCGACCTCGGCAAGCGTAGCTTAACCTTCGATCGACCCTTACGACAATTATTAGTTAGCCACGAGCCCTTCGTCATTTTATTGTTAACCCCCGACGTAAAAAGAGGGGTGTTATAAGTTTGACCGCAATGTGTGTGTCTTTCTGTGGCACCGTGGCTCTTAAACGGATGAACCAATTTGGATGCGGTCTTTTTTATTTGAAAGCAGGTTTTCTAGCGGTGGTTCTTAGACATGTTTTTATCAAAATAGGTTCAGACGTTTCAAGGTCATCCGCTCTTTTTTGTGTCAGGGCTTTTTTAATTTTACCTATTATATTTAATGAAGTACCTAATAAATAATAGAAGATCTAAAAATGAATTGTTACGAACGGAAATCAGTGGAAGGTATCGATTTTTCAGAGCTCCTATTTTATATTGTAGACTTGTATGTGTTTGTTTTTATAAGTATTAAACCTACTCTTTCTAGGGGAGTGGAGTGAAATTCTCATATAAAATTTGGAGTGTACCTACCTAGTGAATAAAAGACTACTTGCACCAGCGGGGTAATTACGTAACACACTAACAGTAGGAATGGGTTTCATTTTGACAGTTCAACAACATTCATTGCGTTATTTACGTTGCTGAGCAGATTCTTTTTTCGAACATATGAAGCAATGGATTAGCAATAGGCTTTAAAATGATTCAGATTGTGATAGATAGTGTGTTACGTAATTAGGGTGCAGGTTTTTGAGGGCCTAGCAGAACGCGCGTCGTAAAAGTCACGAAAATTCGCACGACGTTTTTATCGAATATGTACGGTCACCAAAAGTGATAAGTAACCAGCACCCTGATTACGTAACAAATTATGTTTTTTAATGCGATTCCGAAATTAAGCAAACTCCGATCGGAATCGGTTCCTATATTTGGAATTGCGTAAGAAATACCATTCAGATTCTGCTCAATCTGTTAGGGACGTAGCAATGCCTTGCCCGCAATTGGCGGGATTAATTTTAGTTAGGATTAGGATATTGGTGTTTGATGGGAGGCGCGTAGTACCCACAACCGCCGGCGGCGTGCGTGTATTACGAGATGTATGAATTTAACCGAAGCAAACGGTGTATGTAAGGATCGTAGCAGATGGTGTTCTTAAGTTACTGCCTAACTCCTTAGGAAAAAGGTGTGAAACAAAACAAAGAAAAGAAAGAAAGAAAAGAAAGCAAGAAAAGAAAGAAAGAAAAGATAACAAGAAAAAAAGAAAAGAAAAGAAATAAATAAAAAGCAAGAAAAGAAAGAAAGAAAAGAAAGAAAAGAAAGAAAAGAAAGAAAGAAAAGAAAGCAAGAAAAGAAAGCAATAAAAGAAGGAAAGCAAGAAAAGAAAGAAAGAAAGGAAAGCAATAAAAGAAAGAAAAGAAAGCAAGAAAAGAAAGAAAAGAAAGCAAGAAAAGAAAGAAAGGAAAGCAAGAAAATAAAGCAAGAAAGAAAGGAAAGCAAGAAAAGAAAGAAAGAAAGGAAAGAAAGAAAGAAAAGAAAGCAAGAAAAAAAGAAAAGAAAAAAAATAAATAAAAAGCAAGAAAAGAAAGCAAGAAAAGAAAGAAAGAAAAGAAAGCAAGATAAGAAAGCAAGAAAAGAAAGAAAGGAAAGCAAGAAAAGAAAGAAAAGAAAGCAAGAAAAGAAAGAAAAGAAAGCAAGAAAAGATAGAAAAGAGAGCAAGAAAAGAAAGCAAGAAAAGAAAGAAAGGAAAGCAAGAAAAGAAAGAAAAGAAAGCAAGAAAAGATAGAAAAGAGAGCAAGAAAAGAAAGCAAGAAAAGAAAGAAAGGAAAGCAAGAAAAGAAAGCAAGAAAAGAAAGCAAGAAAAGAAAGAAAGGAAAGCAAGAAAAGAAAGAAAGGAAAGCAAGAAAAGAAAGAAAAGAAACAAAGCAAGAAAAAAGAAATAAATAAAAAGCAAGGAAAGCAAGAAAAGAAAGAAAAGAAAGCAAGAAATACAACAAAAGAAAGAAAAGAAAGCAAGAAAAGAAAGAAAAGAGAGCAAGAAAAGAAAGCAAGAAAAGAAAGCAAGAAAAGAAAGCAAGAAAAGAAAGCAAGAAAAGAAAGAAAGGAAAGCAAGAAAAGAAGGAAAGCAAGAAAAGAAAGAAAGAAAGGAAAGCAAGAAAAGAAAGCAAGAAAGAAAAGAAAGAAAAGAAAGCAAGAAAAGAAAGAAAGGAAAGCAAGAAAAGAAGGAAAGCAAGAAAAGAAAGAAAGAAAGGAAAGCAAGAAAAGAAAGCAAGAAAAGAAAGAAAAGAAAGCAAGAAAAGAAAGCAAGAAATACAACAAAAGAAAGAAAAGAAAGCAAGAAAAGAAAGCAAGAAAAGAAAGCAAGAAAAGAAAGAAAGAAAGGAGGCAAGAAAATAAAGAAAGAAAAGAAAGAAAAGAGAGCAAGAAAAGAAAGCAAGAAAAGAAGGAAAGCAAGAAAAGAAAGAAAGAGAGGAAAGCAAGAAAAAAAGAAAAGAAATAAATAAAAAGCAAGAAAAGAAAGCAAGAAAAGAAAGAAAGAAAAGAAAGCAAGATAAGAAAGCAAGAAAAGAAAGAAAGGAAAGCAAGAAAAGAAAGAAAAGAAAGCAAGAAAAGAAAGAAAAGAAAGCAAGAAAAGATAGAAAAGAGAGCAAGAAAAGAAAGCAAGAAAAGAAAGAAAGGAAAGCAAGAAAAGATAGAAAAGAGAGCAAGAAAAGAAAGCAAGAAAAGAAAGCAAGAAAGGAAAGCAAGAAAAGAAAGCAAGAAAAGAAGGAAAGCAAGAAAAGAAAGAAAGAAAAGAAAGCAAGAAAAGAAAGAAAGGAAAGCAAGAAAAGAAAGAAAGGAAAGCAAGAAAAGAAAGAAAAGAAAGAAAGCAAGAAAAAAGAAATAAATAAAAAGCAAGGAAAGCAAGAAAAGAAAGAAAAGAAAGCAAGAAATACAACAAAAGCAAGAAAAGAAAGCAAGAAAAGTAAGAAAAGAGAGCAAGAAAAGAAAGCAAGAAAAGAAAGCAAGAAAAGAAAGAAAGGAAAGCAAGAAAAGAAGGAAAGCAAGAAAAGAAAGAAAGAAAAGAAAGCAAGAAAAGAAAGCAAGAAAAGACAGCAAGAAATACAACAAAAGAAAGAAAAGAAAGCAAGAAAAGAAAGAAAAGAGAGCAAGAAAAGAAAGCAAGAAAAGAAAGCAAGAAAAGAAAGAAAGGAAAGCAAGAAAAGAAGGAAAGCAAGAAAAGAAAGAAAGAAAGGAAAGCAAGAAAAGAAAGCAAGAAAAGAAAGCAAGAAAAAAAGAAATAAATAAAAAGCAAGGAAAGCAAGAAAGAAAAGAAAGAAAAGAAAGCAAGAAAAGAAAGAAAGGAAAGCAAGAAAAGAAAGCAAGAAAAGAAGGAAAGCAAGAAAAGAAAGAAAGGAAAGCAAGAAAAGAAAGCAAGAAAAGAAGGAAAGCAAGAAAAGAAAGAAAGGAAAGCAAGAAAAGAAAGTAAGAAAAGAAAGCAAGAAAAGAAAGCAAGAAAAAAAAGCAAGAAAAGAAAGAAAGAAAAGAAGGCAAGAAAATAAAGAAAGAAAAGAAAGAAAAGAGAGCAAGAAAAGAAAGCAAGAAAAGAAGGAAAGCAAGAAAAGAAAGAAAGAGAGGAAAGCAAGAAAAGATAGAAAAGAGAGCAAGAAAAGAAAGCAAGAAAAGAAAGCAAGAAAGGAAAGCAAGAAAAGAAAGCAAGAAAAGATAGAAAAGAGAGCAAGAAAAGAAAGCAAGAAAAGAAAGAAAGGAAAGCAAGAAAAGAAAGCAAGAAAAGAAGGAAAGCAAGAAAAGAAAGAAAGAAAAGAAAGCAAGAAAAGAAAGAAAGGAAAGCAAGAAAAGAAAGAAAGGAAAGCAAGAAAAGAAAGAAAAGAAAGAAAGCAAGAAAAAAGAAATAAATAAAAAGCAAGGAAAGCAAGAAAAGAAAGCAAGAAATACAACAAAAGAAAGAAAAGAAAGCAAGAAAAGAAAGAAAAGAGAGCAAGAAAAGAAAGCAAGAAAAGAAAGCAAGAAAAGAAAGAAAGGAAAGCAAGAAAAGAAGGAAAGCAAGAAAAGAAAGAAAAGAGAGCAAGAAAAGAAAGCAAGAAAAGAAAGCAAGAAAAGAAAGAAAGGAAAGCAAGAAAAGAAGGAAAGCAAGAAAAGAAAGAAAGAAAGGAAAGCAAGAAAAGAAAGCAAGAAAAGAAAGAAAAGAAAGCAAGAAAAAAAGAAATAAATAAAAAGCAAGGAAAGCAAGAAAGAAAAGAAAGAAAAGAAAGCAAGAAAAGAAAGAAAGGAAAGCAAGAAAAGAAAGAAAGAAAAGAAGGCAAGAAAATAAAGAAAGAAAAGAAAGAAAAGAGAGCAAGAAAAGAAAGCAAGAAAAGAAGGAAAGCAAGAAAAGAAACCAAGAAAAGAAAGAAAGAAAATAAAGAAAGAAAAGAAAGAAAAGAGAGCAAGAAAAGAAAGCAAGAAAAGAAAGAAAGAAAGGAAAGCAAGAAAATAAAGCAAGAAAGAAAGGAAAGCAAGAAAAGAAAGCAAGAAAAGAAAGAAAAGAAAGCAAGAAAAGAAAGAAAAGAAAGCAAGATAAGAAAGCAAGAAAAGAAAGAAAGGAAAGCAAGAAAAGAAAGAAAAGAAAGCAAGAAAAGAAAGAAAAGAAAGCAAGAAAAGATAGAAAAGAGAGCAAGAAAAGAAAGCAAGAAAAGAAAGCAAGAAAAGAAAGAAAGGAAAGCAAGAAAAGAAAGCAAGAAAAGAAGGAAAGCAAGAAAAGAAAGAAATACAACAAAAGAAAGAAAAGAAAGCAAGAAAAGAAAGAAAAGAGAGCAAGAAAAGAAAGCAAGAAAAGAAAGCAAGAAAAGAAAGAAAGGAAAGCAAGAAAAGAAGGAAAGCAAGAAAAGAAAGAAAGAAAGGAAAGCAAGAAAAGAAAGCAAGAAAAGAAGGAAAGCAAGAAAAGAAAGAAAGGAAAGCAAGAAAAGAAAGCAAGAAAAGAAGGAAAGCAAGAAAAGAAAGAAAGGAAAGCAAGAAAAGAAAGTAAGAAAAGAAAGCAAGAAAAGAAAGCAAGAAAAAAAAGCAAGAAAAGAAAGAAAGAAAAGAAGGCAAGAAAATAAAGAAAGAAAAGAAAGAAAAGAGAGCAAGAAAAGAAAGCAAGAAAAGAAGGAAAGCAAGAAAAGAAAAGAAAGAAAAGAAAGCAAGAAAAGAAAGAAAGCAAGAAAAGAAAGAAAGGAAAGCAAGAAAAGAAAGTAAGAAAAGAAAGCAAGAAAAGAAAGCAAGAAAAAAAAGCAAGAAAAGAAAGAAAGAAAAGAAGGCAAGAAAATAAAGAAAGAAAAGAAAGAAAAGAGAGCAAGAAAAGAAAGCAAGAAAAGAAGGAAAGCAAGAAAAGAAAAGAAAGAAAAGAAAGCAAGAAAAGAAAGAAAGGAAAGCAAGAAAAGAAAGCAAGAAAAGAAGGAAAGCAAGAAAAGAAAGAAAGGAAAGCAAGAAAAGAAAGCAAGAAAAGAAAGAAAGGAAAGCAAGAAAAGATAGAAAAGAGAGCAAGAAAAGAAAGCAAGAAAAGAAGGAAAGCAAGAAAAGAAGGAAAGCAAGAAAAGAAAGAAAGCAAGAAAAGAAAGAAAGGAAAGCAAGAAAAGAAAGCAAGAAAAGAAAGAAAAGAAAGCAAGAAAAGAAAGCAAGAAAAGAAAGCAAGAAAAAAAAGCAAGAAAAGAAAGAAAGAAAAGAAGGCAAGAAAATAAAGAAAGAAAAGAAAGAAAAGAGAGCAAGAAAAGAAAGCAAGAAAAGAAAGAAAGAAAGGAAAGCAAGAAAAGAAAGCAAGAAATACAACAAAAGAAAGAAAAGAAAGCAAGAAAAGAAAGAAAGAAAAGAAAGCAAGATAAGAAAGCAAGAAAAGAAAGAAAGGAAAGCAAGAAAAGAAAGAAAAGAAAGCAAGAAAAGAAAGAAAAGAAAGCAAGAAAAGATAGAAAAGAGAGCAAGAAAAGAAAGCAAGAAAAGAAAGAAAGGAAAGCAAGAAAAGATAGAAAAGAGAGCAAGAAAAGAAAGCAAGAAAAGAAGGAAAGCAAGAAAAGAAACCAAGAAAAGAAAGAAAGAAAATAAAGAAAGAAAAGAAAGAAAAGAGAGCAAGAAAAGAAAGCAAGAAAAGAAAGAAAGAAAGCAAGAAAAGAAAGCAAGAAAAGAAAGAAAGGAAAGCAAGAAAAGAAAGAAAGGAAAGCAAGAAAAGAAAGAAAAGAAACAAAGCAAGAAAAAAGAAATAAATAAAAAGCAAGGAAAGCAAGAAAAGAAAGAAAAGAAAAGAAAGCAAGAAAAGAAAGAAAGGAAAGCAAGAAAAGAAAGAAAGGAAAGCAAGAAAAGAAAGAAAAGAAACAAAGCAAGAAAAAAGAAATAAATAAAAAGCAAGGAAAGCAAGAAAAGAAAGAAAAGAAAGCAAGAAATACAACAAAAGAAAGAAAAGAAAGCAAGAAAAGAAAGAAAAGAGAGCAAGAAAAGAAAGCAAGAAAAGAAAGCAAGAAAAGAAAGAAAGGAAAGCAAGAAAAGAAGGAAAGCAAGAAAAGAAAGAAAGAAAGGAAAGCAAGAAAAGAAAGCAAGAAAGAAAAGAAAGAAAAGAAAGCAAGAAAAGAAAGAAAGGAAAGCAAGAAAAGAAAGCAAGAAAAGAAAGCAAGAAAAGAAAGAAAGGAAAGCAAGAAAAGAAAGAAAGGAAAGCAAGAAAAGAAAGAAAAGAAACAAAGCAAGAAAAAAGAAATAAATAAAAAGCAAGGAAAGCAAGAAAAGAAAGAAAAGAAAGCAAGAAATACAACAAAAGAAAGAAAAGAAAGCAAGAAAAGAAAGAAAAGAGAGCAAGAAAAGAAAGCAAGAAAAGAAAGCAAGAAAAGAAAGAAAGGAAAGCAAGAAAAGAAGGAAAGCAAGAAAAGAAAGAAAGAAAGGAAAGCAAGAAAAGAAAGCAAGAAAGAAAAGAAAGAAAAGAAAGCAAGAAAAGAAAGAAAGGAAAGCAAGAAAAGAAGGAAAGCAAGAAAAGAAAGAAAGAAAGGAAAGCAAGAAAAGAAAGCAAGAAAAGAAAGAAAAGAAAGCAAGAAAAGAAAGCAAGAAATACAACAAAAGAAAGAAAAGAAAGCAAGAAAAGAAAGCAAGAAAAGAAAGCAAGAAAAGAAAGAAAGAAAGGAGGCAAGAAAATAAAGAAAGAAAAGAAAGAAAAGAGAGCAAGAAAAGAAAGCAAGAAAAGAAGGAAAGCAAGAAAAGAAAGAAAGAGAGGAAAGCAAGAAAAAAAGAAAAGAAATAAATAAAAAGCAAGAAAAGAAAGCAAGAAAAGAAAGAAAGAAAAGAAAGCAAGATAAGAAAGCAAGAAAAGAAAGAAAGGAAAGCAAGAAAAGAAAGAAAAGAAAGCAAGAAAAGAAAGAAAAGAAAGCAAGAAAAGATAGAAAAGAGAGCAAGAAAAGAAAGCAAGAAAAGAAAGAAAGGAAAGCAAGAAAAGATAGAAAAGAGAGCAAGAAAAGAAAGCAAGAAAAGAAAGCAAGAAAGGAAAGCAAGAAAAGAAAGCAAGAAAAGAAGGAAAGCAAGAAAAGAAAGAAAGAAAAGAAAGCAAGAAAAGAAAGAAAGGAAAGCAAGAAAAGAAAGAAAGGAAAGCAAGAAAAGAAAGAAAAGAAAGAAAGCAAGAAAAAAGAAATAAATAAAAAGCAAGGAAAGCAAGAAAAGAAAGAAAAGAAAGCAAGAAATACAACAAAAGAAAGAAAAGAAAGCAAGAAAAGTAAGAAAAGAGAGCAAGAAAAGAAAGCAAGAAAAGAAAGCAAGAAAAGAAAGAAAGGAAAGCAAGAAAAGAAGGAAAGCAAGAAAAGAAAGAAAGAAAGGAAAGCAAGAAAAGAAAGCAAGAAAAGACAGCAAGAAATACAACAAAAGAAAGAAAAGAAAGCAAGAAAAGAAAGAAAAGAGAGCAAGAAAAGAAAGCAAGAAAAGAAAGCAAGAAAAGAAAGAAAGGAAAGCAAGAAAAGAAGGAAAGCAAGAAAAGAAAGCAAGAAAAGAAAGCAAGAAAAAAAGAAATAAATAAAAAGCAAGGAAAGCAAGAAAGAAAAGAAAGAAAAGAAAGCAAGAAAAGAAAGAAAGGAAAGCAAGAAAAGAAAGCAAGAAAAGAAGGAAAGCAAGAAAAGAAAGAAAGGAAAGCAAGAAAAGAAAGCAAGAAAAGAAGGAAAGCAAGAAAAGAAAGAAAGGAAAGCAAGAAAAGAAAGTAAGAAAAGAAAGCAAGAAAAGAAAGCAAGAAAAAAAAGCAAGAAAAGAAAGAAAGAAAAGAAGGCAAGAAAATAAAGAAAGAAAAGAAAGAAAAGAGAGCAAGAAAAGAAAGCAAGAAAAGAAGGAAAGCAAGAAAAGAAAGAAAGAGAGGAAAGCAAGAAAAGATAGAAAAGAGAGCAAGAAAAGAAAGCAAGAAAAGAAAGCAAGAAAGGAAAGCAAGAAAAGAAAGCAAGAAAAGATAGAAAAGAGAGCAAGAAAAGAAAGCAAGAAAAGAAAGAAAGGAAAGCAAGAAAAGAAAGCAAGAAAAGAAGGAAAGCAAGAAAAGAAAGAAAGAAAAGAAAGCAAGAAAAGAAAGAAAGGAAAGCAAGAAAAGAAAGAAAGGAAAGCAAGAAAAGAAAGAAAAGAAAGAAAGCAAGAAAAAAGAAATAAATAAAAAGCAAGGAAAGCAAGAAAAGAAAGCAAGAAATACAACAAAAGAAAGAAAAGAAAGCAAGAAAAGAAAGAAAAGAGAGCAAGAAAAGAAAGCAAGAAAAGAAAGCAAGAAAAGAAAGAAAGGAAAGCAAGAAAAGAAGGAAAGCAAGAAAAGAAAGAAAAGAGAGCAAGAAAAGAAAGCAAGAAAAGAAAGCAAGAAAAGAAAGAAAGGAAAGCAAGAAAAGAAGGAAAGCAAGAAAAGAAAGAAAGAAAGGAAAGCAAGAAAAGAAAGCAAGAAAAGAAAGAAAAGAAAGCAAGAAAAAAAGAAATAAATAAAAAGCAAGGAAAGCAAGAAAGAAAAGAAAGAAAAGAAAGCAAGAAAAGAAAGAAAGGAAAGCAAGAAAAGAAAGAAAGAAAAGAAGGCAAGAAAATAAAGAAAGAAAAGAAAGAAAAGAGAGCAAGAAAAGAAAGCAAGAAAAGAAGGAAAGCAAGAAAAGAAACCAAGAAAAGAAAGAAAGAAAATAAAGAAAGAAAAGAAAGAAAAGAGAGCAAGAAAAGAAAGCAAGAAAAGAAAGAAAGAAAGGAAAGCAAGAAAATAAAGCAAGAAAGAAAGGAAAGCAAGAAAAGAAAGCAAGAAAAGAAAGAAAAGAAAGCAAGAAAAGAAAGAAAAGAAAGCAAGAAAAGAAAGCAAGAAAAGAAAGAAAGGAAAGCAAGAAAAGAAAGAAAAGAAAGCAAGAAAAGAAAGAAAAGAAAGCAAGAAAAGATAGAAAAGAGAGCAAGAAAAGAAAGCAAGAAAAGAAAGCAAGAAAAGAAAGAAAGGAAAGCAAGAAAAGAAAGCAAGAAAAGAAGGAAAGCAAGAAAAGAAAGAAATACAACAAAAGAAAGAAAAGAAAGCAAGAAAAGAAAGAAAAGAGAGCAAGAAAAGAAAGCAAGAAAAGAAAGAAAGCAAGAAAAGAAAGAAAGGAAAGCAAGAAAAGAAGGAAAGCAAGAAAAGAAAGAAAGAAAGGAAAGCAAGAAAAGAAAGCAAGAAAAGAAAGAAAGCAAGAAAAGAAAGAAAGGAAAGCAAGAAAAGAAAGCAAGAAAAGAAGGAAAGCAAGAAAAGAAAGAAAGGAAAGCAAGAAAAGAAAGCAAGAAAAGAAAGCAAGAAAAGAAAGCAAGAAAAAAAAGCAAGAAAAGAAAGAAAGAAAAGAAGGCAAGAAAATAAAGAAAGAAAAGAAAGAAAAGAGAGCAAGAAAAGAAAGCAAGAAAAGAAGGAAAGCAAGAAAAGAAAAGAAAGAAAAGAAAGCAAGAAAAGAAAGAAAGGAAAGCAAGAAAAGAAAGCAAGAAAAGAAGGAAAGCAAGAAAAGAAAGAAAGGAAAGCAAGAAAAGAAAGCAAGAAAAGAAAGAAAGGAAAGCAAGAAAAGATAGAAAAGAGAGCAAGAAAAGAAAGCAAGAAAAGAAGGAAAGCAAGAAAAGAAGGAAAGCAAGAAAAGAAAGAAAGCAAGAAAAGAAAGAAAGGAAAGCAAGAAAAGAAAGCAAGAAAAGAAAGAAAAGAAAGCAAGAAAAGAAAGCAAGAAAAGAAAGCAAGAAAAAAAAGCAAGAAAAGAAAGAAAGAAAAGAAGGCAAGAAAATAAAGAAAGAAAAGAAAGAAAAGAGAGCAAGAAAAGAAAGCAAGAAAAGAAGGAAAGCAAGAAAAGAAACCAAGAAAAGAAAGAAAGAAAATAAAGAAAGAAAAGAAAGAAAAGAGAGCAAGAAAAGAAAGCAAGAAAAGAAAGAAAGAAAGGAAAGCAAGAAAAGAAAGCAAGAAATACAACAAAAGAAAGAAAAGAAAGCAAGAAAAGAAAGAAAGAAAAGAAAGCAAGATAAGAAAGCAAGAAAAGAAAGAAAGGAAAGCAAGAAAAGAAAGAAAAGAAAGCAAGAAAAGAAAGAAAAGAAAGCAAGAAAAGATAGAAAAGAGAGCAAGAAAAGAAAGCAAGAAAAGAAAGAAAGGAAAGCAAGAAAAGATAGAAAAGAGAGCAAGAAAAGAAAGCAAGAAAAGAAGGAAAGCAAGAAAAGAAACCAAGAAAAGAAAGAAAGAAAATAAAGAAAGAAAAGAAAGAAAAGAGAGCAAGAAAAGAAAGCAAGAAAAGAAAGAAAGAAAGGAAAGCAAGAAAATAAAGCAAGAAAGAAAGAAAGAAAGGAAAGAAAGAAAGAAAAGAAAGCAAGAAAAAAAGAAAAGAAATAAATAAAAAGCAAGAAAAGAAAGCAAGAAAAGAAAGAAAGAAAAGAAAGCAAGATAAGAAAGCAAGAAAAGAAAGAAAGGAAAGCAAGAAAAGAAAGAAAAGAAAGCAAGAAAAGAAAGAAAAGAAAGCAAGAAAAGATAGAAAAGAGAGCAAGAAAAGAAAGCAAGAAAAGAAAGAAAGGAAAGCAAGAAAAGATAGAAAAGAGAGCAAGAAAAGAAAGCAAGAAAAGAAAGCAAGAAAAGAAAGAAAGGAAAGCAAGAAAAGAAAGCAAGAAAAGAAGGAAAGCAAGAAAAGAAAGAAAGAAAAGAAAGCAAGAAAAGAAAGAAAGGAAAGCAAGAAAAGAAAGAAAGGAAAGCAAGAAAAGAAAGAAAAGAAAGAAAGCAAGAAAAAAGAAATAAATAAAAAGCAAGGAAAGCAAGAAAAGAAAGAAAAGAAAGCAAGAAATACAACAAAAGAAAGAAAAGAAAGCAAGAAAAGAAAGAAAAGAGAGCAAGAAAAGAAAGCAAGAAAAGAAAGCAAGAAAAGAAAGAAACGAAAGCAAGAAAAGAAGGAAAGCAAGAAAAGAAAGAAAGAAAGGAAAGCAAGAAAAGAAAGCAAGAAAAGACAGCAAGAAATACAACAAAAGAAAGAAAAGAAAGCAAGAAAAGAAAGAAAAGAGAGCAAGAAAAGAAAGCAAGAAAAGAAAGCAAGAAAAGAAAGAAAGGAAAGCAAGAAAAGAAGGAAAGCAAGAAAAGAAAGAAAGAAAGGAAAGCAAGAAAAGAAAGCAAGAAAAGAAAGCAAGAAAAAAAGAAATAAATAAAAAGCAAGGAAAGCAAGAAAGAAAAGAAAGAAAAGAAAGCAAGAAAAGAAAGAAAGGAAAGCAAGAAAAGAAAGCAAGAAAAGAAGGAAAGCAAGAAAAGAAAGAAAGGAAAGCAAGAAAAGAAAGCAAGAAAAGAAGGAAAGCAAGAAAAGAAAGAAAGGAAAGCAAGAAAAGAAAGTAAGAAAAGAAAGCAAGAAAAGAAAGCAAGAAAAAAAAGCAAGAAAAGAAAGAAAGAAAAGAAGGCAAGAAAATAAAGAAAGAAAAGAAAGAAAAGAGAGCAAGAAAAGAAAGCAAGAAAAGAAGGAAAGCAAGAAAAGAAAGAAAGAGAGGAAAGCAAGAAAAGAAACCAAGAAAAGAAAGAAAGAAAATAAAGAAAGAAAAGAAAGAAAAGAGAGCAAGAAAAGAAAGCAAGAAAAGAAAGAAAGAAAGGAAAGCAAGAAAATAAAGCAAGAAAGAAAGGAAAGCAAGAAAAGAAAGAAAGAAAGGAAAGAAAGAAAGAAAAGAAAGCAAGAAAAAAAGAAAAGAAATAAATAAAAAGCAAGAAAAGAAAGCAAGAAAAGAAAGAAAGAAAAGAAAGCAAGATAAGAAAGCAAGAAAAGAAAGAAAGGAAAGCAAGAAAAGAAAGAAAAGAAAGCAAGAAAAGAAAGAAAAGAAAGCAAGAAAAGATAGAAAAGAGAGCAAGAAAAGAAAGCAAGAAAAGAAAGAAAGGAAAGCAAGAAAAGATAGAAAAGAGAGCAAGAAAAGAAAGCAAGAAAAGAAAGAAAGGAAAGCAAGAAAAGAAAGCAAGAAAAGAAGGAAAGCAAGAAAAGAAAGAAAGAAAAGAAAGCAAGAAAAGAAAGAAAGGAAAGCAAGAAAAGAAAGAAAGGAAAGCAAGAAAAGAAAGAAAAGAAAGAAAGCAAGAAAAAAGAAATAAATAAAAAGCAAGGAAAGCAAGAAAAGAAAGCAAGAAATACAACAAAAGAAAGAAAAGAAAGCAAGAAAAGAAAGAAAAGAGAGCAAGAAAAGAAAGAAAGAAAGGAAAGCAAGAAAATAAAGCAAGAAAGAAAGGAAAGCAAGAAAAGAAGGAAAGCAAGAAAAGAAAGAAAGAAAGGAAAGCAAGAAAAGAAAGCAAGAAAAGAAAGAAAAGAAAGCAAGAAAAAAAGAAATAAATAAAAAGCAAGGAAAGCAAGAAAGAAAAGAAAGAAAAGAAAGCAAGAAAAGAAAGAAAGGAAAGCAGGAAAAGAAGGAAAGCAAGAAAAGAAAGAAAGAAAGGAAAGCAAGAAAAGAAAGCAAGAAAAGAAAGAAAAGAAAGCAAGAAAAGAAAGCAAGAAATACAACAAAAGAAAGAAAAGAAAGCAAGAAAAGAAAGAAAAGAGAGCAAGAAAAGAAAGCAAGAAAAGAAAGCAAGAAAAGAAAGAAAGGAAAGCAAGAAAAGAAGGAAAGCAAGAAAAGAAAGAAAGAAAGGAAAGCAAGAAAAGAAAGCAAGAAAAGAAAGAAAAGAAAGCAAGAAAAAAATAAATAAATAAAAAGCAAGGAAAGCAAGAAAGAAAAGAAAGAAAAGAAAGCAAGAAAAGAAAGAAAGGAAAGCAAGAAAAGAAGGAAAGCAAGAAAAGAAAGAAAGAAAGGAAAGCAAGAAAAGAAAGCAAGAAATACAACAAAAGAAAGAAAAGAAAGCAAGAAATACAACAAAAGAAAGAAAAGAAAGCAAGAAATACAACAAAAGAAAGAAAAGAAAGCAAGAAAAGAAAGAAAAGAGAGCAAGAAAAGAAAGAAAGGAAAGCAAGAAAAGAAGGAAAGCAAGAAAAGAAAGAAAGCAAGAAAAGAAAGAAAGAAAGGAAAGCAAGAAAAGAAAGCAAGAAAAGAAAGAAAAGAAAGCAAGAAAAGAAAGCAAGAAAAAAAAGCAAGAAAAGAAAGAAAGAAAAGAAGGCAAGAAAATAAAGAAAGAAAAGAAAGAAAAGAGAGCAAGAAAAGAAAGCAAGAAAAGAAGGAAAGCAAGAAAAGAAACCAAGAAAAGAAAGAAAGAAAATAAAGAAAGAAAAGAAAGAAAAGAGAGCAAGAAAAGAAAGCAAGAAAAGAAAGAAAGAAAGGAAAGCAAGAAAATAAAGCAAGAAAGAAAGGAAAGCAAGAAAAGAAAGAAAGAAAGGAAAGAAAGAAAGAAAAGAAAGCAAGAAAAAAAGAAAAGAAATAAATAAAAAGCAAGAAAAGAAAGCAAGAAAAGAAAGAAAGAAAAGAAAGCAAGATAAGAAAGCAAGAAAAGAAAGAAAGGAAAGCAAGAAAAGAAAGAAAAGAAAGCAAGAAAAGAAAGAAAAGAAAGCAAGAAAAGATAGAAAAGAGAGCAAGAAAAGAAAGCAAGAAAAGAAAGAAAGGAAAGCAAGAAAAGATAGAAAAGAGAGCAAGAAAAGAAAGCAAGAAAAGAAGGAAAGCAAGAAAAGAAACCAAGAAAAGAAAGAAAGAAAATAAAGAAAGAAAAGAAAGAAAAGAGAGCAAGAAAAGAAAGCAAGAAAAGAAAGAAAGAAAGGAAAGCAAGAAAATAAAGCAAGAAAGAAAGGAAAGCAAGAAAAGAAAGAAAGAAAGGAAAGAAAGAAAGAAAAGAAAGCAAGAAAAAAAGAAAAGAAATAAATAAAAAGCAAGAAAAGAAAGCAAGAAAAGAAAGAAAGAAAAGAAAGCAAGATAAGAAAGCAAGAAAAGAAAGAAAGGAAAGCAAGAAAAGAAAGAAAAGAAAGCAAGAAAAGAAAGAAAAGAAAGCAAGAAAAGATAGAAAAGAGAGCAAGAAAAGAAAGCAAGAAAAGAAAGAAAGAAAAGAAAGCAAGATAAGAAAGCAAGAAAAGAAAGAAAGGAAAGCAAGAAAAGAAAGAAAAGAAAGCAAGAAAAGAAAGAAAAGAAAGCAAGAAAAGATAGAAAAGAGAGCAAGAAAAGAAAGCAAGAAAAGAAAGAAAGGAAAGCAAGAAAAGATAGAAAAGAGAGCAAGAAAAGAAAGCAAGAAAAGAAAGAAAGGAAAGCAAGAAAAGAAAGCAAGAAAAGAAGGAAAGCAAGAAAAGAAACAAAGAAAAGAAAGCAAGAAAAGAAAGAAAGGAAAGAAAGAAAGGAAAGCAAGAAAAGAAACCAAGAAAAGAAAGAAAGAAAAGAAAGCAAGAAAGGAAAGCAAGAAAAGAAAGCAAGAAAAAAAGAAATAAATAAAAAGCAAGGAAAGCAAGAAAGAAAAGAAAGCAAGAAAAGAAAGAAAAGAAAGCAAGAAAAGAAAGAAAAGAAAGCAAGAAAAGAAAGAAAGAAAAGAAAGCAAGAAAAGAAAGAAAAGAAAGCAAGAAAAGAAAGAAAGAAAAGAAGGCAAGAAAATAAAGAAAGAAAAGAAAGAAAAGAAAGAAAAGAAAGCAAGAAAAGAAAGAAAAGAAAGCAAGAAAAGAAAGAAAGAAACGAAAGAAAAAAAGGCAAGAAAAGAAAGAAAGAAAAGAAAGCAAGAAAAGAAAGAAAAGAAAGCAAGAAAAGAAAGAAAGAAAAGAAAGTAGGTTTGAACAAACACTTTTACACGTCAATCATATTTTAAAAACTAGATGAGGTCGGCGTTTCCTATCTGACTACTCTGAGAAGAAAGGCCGAAACAAACTCAGAGGTCACAGTCTCTTGCAATCTTGCAATGCACCATATACTGAGAAATAAATAAATACAAAGTAGCTGATGAAAATGTAAAGAAATGGATCAGAAAACGTACCTGTGGAAGCCAATATACATATAGTGTCACTTACAAATTAAGTTCTTTGATTTGATTATTTGAATACTTAAAACACGCACTTTGCACTTTTATTTTTTATTTTTATTTCTTAGTCTGGTTTGATTCATATTTTAGCATGTGCTAAATAAATGTAATTCCTTTCTTTTCTTTCAAATTCTTATTTTTAAACCACTATAAAGATGTTTATCTTCTCTCATATCGTAAAATTCGAATTCACTCACAACACAATTCGAACACAATTCGAAAAAGAATATAATCATATAACAATTTTTTTGTATTAGAAACATCTATAGCCGCGGGTAAAACCGATTGTTAGCGTGGCGAATAGTTTCGATGTTTCACACCTGCCAGGCGTCCCGCGACGGCTCAATTTTTTTAAATCTTATGTTCCATACATTTGAATCGCGCGCTTTTCTATGAAACATCCGATTTTTTATTTGATAACCGGCGAAATATTTCTGCGCTAGGGAGTCTAGAATCATATGCTCAATTCATTGTTTTCGCGTCGATGTCCCTGCCATCCTGTAAAATATAGTATTCTGCTATATTAGAGGCCTAAATACCATATTTTAAAAAATATAGTAGGCGAGAAACTTCTATATTTTCATTTCCATGCAAAATGGCAAGATGAGCGCAATATGGCGCGTATTAATCTCATAAAAGCTGAATTAATGGTATTTTGTAATCTTGATTTAGAGTGTATATGAGACGTAAAAAATACTTCTTAATAAAGGGCTCAAAGTAGCCAAAAATAGGCATGAAAAAAAAATTTCAGGTACCTACAATGTTTTTTTTTTCGCCATCGACTATATTTTTATAGGCAATGGCTTCTAAGATACTATATTTTATATAAAAAAAAAGTTGGCAACACTAGGTGACACAGGCAGAGAATGGACTGAGCGTTCCATATTCAGTTGTGCAGTGAATATAGACCGAAAAGTACGAGAGAGACAAATCAAATGTGCGTCCAGTAGTTATCTCTTTCTAGAATCCTGATTGGTTCACGTCATTGGCGGCCATAGAAACGGGTTTTATCGACGAAAGAATAGACAAAATGACAGATTGTTGACAGATTTCTAAAGATTTTTTTCCACAATCTGTCATTTTGTCTATTATTCCGTCGACAAAACTTGTTTCTATGGTGGTCACGCTACGAGTGCTGGAGTGTATTGTTCTGCGATGACAAGTTCTTTTTGACGTTTGGTTAAAAAAGAGACAGGTATTGGCCGCGACTTCTTTCTTATAATGATCTATGGGCCGCACAGTCACTTTTTCTCTTTCTAGAGAGTGGTTACATTTGTGAGGAACGCTCAGTCCTATCTCTGTCTATGGTGTGCCACAATAATGTTATTTAAACAATAATTATTCGAAAAAGTGGAGAGATTTAATGTAATTTTTAACCGACTTCAAAAAAAGCAGGAGGCTCTTAAGTCGGTTGCATTTTTTAAATGTTTGTTACCTCAGAACTCCTTCATTTATAAACCGATTTGAAAAAATCATCTTTAGTTTGAAATGGTATATTTATAGGTTGTCCAATATAAATTTGGTCAAGTTCTGATGAGTGGTTTTTGAGTTAGTAAGTCGTAAGTAAGTAAGTCGTTTATTTTGCAAATATGGGTACAGTCATGGTACAGTACAGGCTTCGATCAACTATTAGTTGATCGAAGTGTTTAGCTAAATTAACTGTCATTCATTAGGTACAAGTAAATAGAAACATAAATAATGGTAAACAAAGAAAAACTGTTTTATTTATATCATTACAATCTTAACTGACAATAGCATTTATTCACATTTAACATGAAATATTTGGACATGGGGTAAAATTAAATGGAATAAATATATTGTATGGATTGGTGGAATTTGGCATTCAATGTCTTCCCAACATCACGGATAATTTATATACCTACCTACTGCTTGCTGTGAGCGCATGAGATAAAGTTTAAATATTTCCTGAATAATGTAGTTGAGCCTGACACCTGAAACCCAAACCCTAATCTATTTACTTCATAGAACAGCAATATTCTGCTGTAGACAACAATTAGGTGTCTACAATTCTATTGATAGATGGGTTGCTAAGCTTGTGGCTTATGATAAGTTTGTTACATACGATACGAGGTACGAATTTGTCTTTCATTAAAATGCCAACAAAATATCTCGATTCTGAAATATCATAAATTGAAGGTATCTTTAGTTTAGGTTTTAAGCACTTGTAAGTTGTAACAGATGAAGACTTACAATTATTTTAAGAAATTCACCACCCTGCCTCGATTTTTAAAATATCATTAATATTGATTTATCATTGAGGTTTTACACAAAAATGCATTCACAATTTATCAGGAAGACTACCACTCACATTTTTTCGAAATTATTATGGAGATTATACGTAAAAATCCTAAATTAAGTGGAATAAAAAACCATTGCGAGCAGAAGGTTGCCTTCGGTTTCAATGCGACTAGCCGTTGGTTTCATGTCAACGATTTAAGCAAATTCTCGCTTGTCATTTGAGTTACGTAATTCGAAAAATAGACGTATGCCCAATTTTTCCTGGCAATTTTGGCATATCGTTCACTCTTTAGCGTCTCAAACAGACTGCAGTTGGTTTCGCATGATAGTGGAGTTACGCAATACGAAAGTCGTAAAATTAAGCAAACTGCGATAGAAACGAAGCAAACTAGTCTTAATCGTTTGGCGAAAATGTGTTACGTAATTAGGGTGCAGGGTCGTCGATATAGTTGAAGTTTAGTAAGAAAACGATGGATGTTTTCGAATGAAATTTAATTTGATAAATGACTTGTTTGTTTTCTATCGATTTCATTAAATGTTATTCAAAAACATTCATCGGTTTCTTACTAAACTTCAACCATATCCGACGACCCTGGTTACTTATCTCTTTTGGTGACTGTACTACCTACCCTATATCATTTTGTTTTTTTTTTTTTTTACGAAAACCTGCGTTATGTACAACCCATGTTATGACTAAAGTCTTAAAACTAAGTTAATATTACGTGCACATCGAGATTTCTTTTTCAATTTAAAATCCTTCGAAATTACTTACGTTCCGTTTAATCTGCGCAGTCATGCTAGGCTCACTGAATTGAGAAATTAAAGATAATTAATTATTTTGCAAAAAAATAAAATAATTTCGCGGGCTTTCACCTTAAGTAATACTAAAATAGAGTTTGACAAGTTCTCAATTCAAATTCTCAATTGAGAAACCGAGTTTAGTACCACTTGTCTTGTGATTCCTCTACGGGATACGGTAAGGAATTTACCCGTGCACTAACCGCTCAGCGCTCCCCTGGAAGGTCTTATAACATTATCATGTTAGCCTTCATAGCCTAAGGCTACTTTTCCACCAGAGATGTGCTATGCTACGTTGCTATGGATGCGTTTGATATCCACCAATCATATTCATTGGTGCACATAGCTTAGCACTGTTGGAAACGGATTCAACTAAGATACGTTTTTTATATGGAAGGATGCGTGCTATGGATGGTGTGCTATGGACGCGCGAGTGGTGTAGCTGTGTGCAGAACAGAGCACCTACAGTAGCTCGAGATGCGCATCTTCCTCGCGCAGCTACATATCTTAGTCTCAGCGGAAACGGTCACATAGTTTCACAGCTTAGCTATTACCATGGTCTAAAAAAACAAGGTCTGGCACTCCGGGAGTGACACATGCTTACGTCCCTATCCAGTTGCCACTTTATTGCAACAAAACATGAATTATGGAAACATTTTCAGTCACCGTTCTGTTAAAAAATATATATAAAGTATTTCAATTGTCGTTTCGTTTTTCTAATCAAACGAAACAATTCAATTTAAACATATACCAACGTAATTGTTAATTAAAACCTCATTGTTTTATCGGATTCGCACAGGTAATCAAAGCGGTTGGGGAGTTATTATTACACACTACTGGTAACACAGCGGTGATGACGTAGGCTTGTGTCGACCACGTCGCCACTGTGTCTCGGAATGCTATACCTGGCGAAGTATATTATTATACCATGGCTATTACATTCTCGCAGCATAGCTGCATAGCACATCTCAGGTGGAAAAGCAGCCTAAAACTACGGTTTCCTCGAACAGCAGCGGCCGCTACATAGCGTCCGCAATTTACTGGCGAATGACGTCAGTTTTACTTTGATTATGAAAGTAAGTTGGTGTGTTTTCCTACAGACCGTTTTTTGACACCGTAGACCGTAAAGTCAAACTCCGCTGACATAATTTTCGTAACAGCTGTCACTGTGGCTAATAAATGGCCGCCAGCACACATATACGAAAACCGTAGCTTAAGAGGGCCCTTCCCGGTCCGTCTATCGTCAACGCGAGCATGATTGAAAAGCTTGTTGTTTCATCCAACGCAATGTTTGAAAAAGAAGCAAGAGTGAGAACGCTATAACATCGAACGAAAATTGGCGAGCAAAGATTTCACAAAACTTGTTCCAGGAAATACGTGTTTTTAAGAAAGCCTTACAAGTTTTTGGAAAATATGTTTATCATTTAGAATCTTTATTACATGTGCGAGGTCTTTATGAAGTTGTTTTTTTTTTACTTTTACAACTTATGAGTACATTATGAACGGCCAAAGTTCAGGTAAAATTTGTGCCAAAAAGCAGATTTTTGGAGGCTTATACTGAATTTGTTTCTCCAAATTTTGATTTTTTATTTGCATAGAAACCTAGATAAAGTGCCTAGATACCTGTTACTTCAAAAATTTCAGTGAAATATGGGTTAAAACGCTATAATCACGTACGAGCGGTTGTATGAAAAGTATGACAGGTTGGCCGCTGTTAACGGGCCCTGTCATCCAACTTGAATGACTGACAACTGTACAATCGCCATCACATCAAGTTCCCACAAACTGTCAGATTTTCTCATTAGATTTTGAACTTAACCATCAGCATTTTAAGGTTTAAAATCGTTTGGAGAAAGTTGACAGTTCCGTGTAGCTTGACGTGCTTGTGACTGTACTTATGTCGGAATCTCTTTTCCGTTAATGCAGTATTCAAATATTGATGCGGATTTCCTGTAAATTCCTGTTGCTGACTATTTTAATTTCTCTAAGTACCGGTTTGATGAATTATCATTATTATGCCAATGCTGGAAGTAACGGTGAACAAACGCATCGTGAGGAAACCGGCATGTTACAGAAGTAAAAACTCGAACAGATGTTATATCCGCCACCCCGCACTGGGCCCGCGTAGTGGATTACGGCCCACTCCCTCTCACAGAGAGGAGGCCTGTGTCGCAGCAGTGAGAACATTACAGGCTGATTACATTACATTACTATGAAAATCGTATGTTGATAGTTTATATAAGTAGGAATAGGTACTTTCGAGCATAAATAGACCTCCTCTCATGTGTGGCTCTAATCTTCATTTATTTTTATCCAACATATCATTCCCCTTTTGTCCTTAGAGTTGAGAATACAAAATACAACAATAATTTATTATTATCTGGACAGGACAAGGTTTACCCACACAATGATGGCGTACGCACACAGATTTGACGTCACTCGACAAGCCCCCGCGCACACCTACTAGCGGTTTGATAATGTAGCAGCTTGAGCGCTTTATACAAACTGTTTGTTTTAAAAATAAATTTGGCGTATCACGTACGCCACCGCTTGATGCCTTGCTAAGCTACTGTGTTCTCTCGGTCCACGAGAATTAAGTATTATATTAAGTATTAATAATTAAACCAATCCTTACTGAAGACAAATAATAGGTAAGTACAGGGCCGTATTTAAGCATGTGGAGGCCCCGGAGCAACCAAAAAGTGTAGGCCCCAAAAATTTTGTGGAACAGATGATAACTTTTATTCCCGCATTTTTCAATAATTTTTAAAGAGGCTGGATTTTTTAGATAGGGCAGTAAGGGCAAGGTACCTTAATCGTTGTACCTACACACCGTGTGTAAAACAGCGAAAAAAAATATCAAAGGAAAAGTTGTTTACTAGTGTTTACTCGTCGGAATTTGAAAGATTTTTTTTCCGAAGTCTCTATTGTGGGGGCCCCTCTTTTGTGGAGGCCCCGGGGCGGCCGCCCCGGATGCCCTCCCCTAAATCCGGCCCTGGGTAAGTACCTACCTTTCTACCTACTTGGCTCTTATAGCTTATGTAGGCATTACTGTAGCTAGGACACAGGAACGCTTGATTAAAAGAAATCTCTAAATCTAATCTCTAATCTCTCATAGTTGAAGAAGCACTTTACTGAAATATGTTCTAGATTCATTCAGGCTGACAATTATTATAACGACAGCGGAGAGGCGAGTGGAACGGGATGGAGCGGAGCGTTTTGAAAATGAACCAATTAGGTCATTTTATTTTAGTGAGCGGAAAGGAGCAGTTTGAATAAAGAGATCCTATTGGTAAATTTTCACAAATAGCTACAGCAGGACGGAGATTTTATTTTATCGGTACAGTCGCCAGCAGTTCAAGCTACACGAAACTGACAAATTTCTCCAAACGATTTTAAACCTTAAAATGTTGATGATTAAGTTCAAAATCGAATGAGAATATCTGACAGTTTGTGGTAACTTGATGTGCTGGCGACTGTACATTTAACAGCTGAATATAATATAATTATGCAGAGCTGTGTCCGCTCTTTTTCTCCACTTCGAGAATAAATGGAACCAACATTGGAAATTGGAACCAATAATTGAAGCGAGCAAGAAGAAAGAAGACTTGAGCAATGGAGAGTGTGGTGCAGAGATGTATCTATCCATGTCCACTAAAGCAAAGCAAAACGAAGACGTGAATTAAGTGGAATGTCTCGTATCCGCTCTAATGGACGGACACACCAAAACCGATTAAGCTATTCAGCGCTTTATAACTAAGTTGTAAAAACAACATTCTTCAACCGGTTTCCTCCTGACGTCACACGCAAGATCATTTCCACTGGCGACTAGTGGCGAGCCGCGTCGCGCGTCACTTCATTTCAAATTCGGAGCCGAATCGCGCCGCGCATGCGTTGTACGTACCAAATTGCCGCGAAAGAATTGTAAAATAAAAATAAAATTGTGAATTTGTTGTTTGAACAAGTGAAAATATAGTGTTGTTGATTTAAATAACTAATTTTATTGAATGTGTTAGTGATATTCAGTGAAAGGAAACTTGGATATACAACTATGGCGGTAAAGTTTTCACGTTTGTTTTCGTTTCTTAAAATAAGTCGCGCATGCGTGCTTTCTAGGAGGAACTCGCCTTATAAATTAACTTCCACAAATAAATATTTACGCGGTATGGTAAATTTAAATTTTATTGATTTTGGCTCGTAGTTTTCAACAGATATTGGGATAATATTTCAGTCAGACAGAAGACAGATCTCTTATTAACGTAACAAAAAAAAAACGTTCCGCTTTATATTTTTAAACTGAGTCACATTAAGTAGTTAGGTACCTACCTACTTATTTAATTGCAACTAAAATTATTGTTTAATTTTGAGCGAATATTATGCGCCCTTTGTTATTCATATTTATTAGGGATTATTTATAATTAAGTAGAGACATTAATTAGCAGACGTTAATCATTAATGCAACATACCTACATACATAAAACTCACACCTGTTCCCATACCATTACTTGAGTTTAAGCAAGGTTTATAAACGATCTCCATTATGTTTCAATTACTTATTATAAACCCAAGTCCTACTGCAGGGCAAAATCCTTCCTTGCCCTGCAGTGGGAGAAATAGAAGGAGAGCCTGCCTCCATACTCTCCGCCTTTATAAAAACGGTCTGGCTTATCCCGCCATCTGCATCATGGAACTTAAATATTTATTTAAAAAAATATGGCAGGCATATTTTAACAACGTAGGTACCTAGGCTTGTAACTGAATCATCCCAACTTTCAAGGAACATCAAGAATGCATTTTTCGACTAAACAATGAAATTTCACTTCATTCATCAACGAGTTTTTGTCAGAACTTTCAGTCTAAAGCATGTACTATAATAAAACAATCAACAGCACGGAGCACAGTATGTAACGGCTTCAAATGCACCTAATGCGATTTATGATCTTCATCACCGTTATATTCCTCCGTATAAGCGGGAGCTTCGTATTTCGCACCGACTTACCGAGGCATGCCAAGTGGACCAAGCGGTTATACCCGCTAGATTTTATTAGCTCTTTGAATCACTAATACCTACTTATTGGTAGCTACTTTGTTAGATATTCGCTACTTACGCCTTATATCTTGGGGGTTTACTTTCTAAGTCCGTCAACGAAAATAAGGGCCCGTTCAAAAGTAGGTGATCCGTCTAAACAAATTTTTCGAACGAGCAGATACACATCGCGAGGAGGGTCAACTGTCAAATCTTGTTGTCGTTCATTCTTAGTTCGGACTCCAAAGTAATCTTATGTCCGTAGGTGATACGTCCAAAACTACGGATTTCGTGCTTAGGGAGTAGAAACCGCGGCACAGCGGACAGAGCTCCGGCGGGATCTCATGGCGGCCTGGAGAATGCGACTGTCGCAACCCAGCGCAGGGCACGCCACAATTGCGGCGGTAAGTTCCCTCTTTGAGGAGTGGCTTGAGAGGCGCCACGGCGTCCTCACCTTCCGCCTGACGCAGGTCCTCACCGGGCATGGCTGTTTCGGGAGGTTCCTGTTTCGGATAAGGCGGGAGGAAACGCCCGGGTGTTATCATTGTGTGGATCGACCGGAGTACACGGTGGAGCATACGGTGGAGGTCTGCCCGGCTTGGGCGGAGCACCGCCGTGTCCTCGTGGCGGCGATCGGCGGCGGCGACCTCTCGCGTCCGGCCCTGGTTCAGGCCATGGTACGGAGCGAGAGGGAATGGGAAGCCGTCACCTCCTGCGAAGCAGTAATGCTCGCGAAGGAGGAGGCGGAGCGCGAGAGGGAGAGGCAATCACTGCGCCCTCGCGCCCCTAGTCGCCGCAGGAGGAGACACCCTGGGCGTCGGGAGTCGATTGCCGACTCCCGGCCACCGTAGGCGCGGGCTTGCGGACGGCGAGCAATGGGCAGCTCGCCGTCCGGTAAGGACCAGGCCCGGGTCGACGGCGCGTCGTTTTCCACGCGCGCCTCAAAGAGATGTCAGCACAATTGACGGGGTCCGATAGGACCGAAGCCTGCCGGGGCTGCGGATTGTTCGAAAGAGTTACCGTGGCCCTGGCGCACAGGCAACTGAAGGAACATGGGTGGGTTTTAGTCACTAAGAGTCTGACACGCCCTTCCGCTCCGCCCAGAGCGGGAGAGGTCATTTGATGATTTCCGACCCAAAAAAATAAATAAAGGGAGTACAAACCACCCTGACAACACCCTGAAGTGGTTGGGTTGGCAGCGGTGTTCAAGTACGTAGTGCCAAATTCACCAATGAAATTGAAAGCGATCAGCACATCTAAACCGAGTTCAAGAGCTGTCAATGTCATCATTGTTGTGGAATATTGACACTGGCAACTGCAGTTTCACTTAAATAAATCAGCCCTTACTACACCCACATAGGAGTACCATGTAATAAGGAGCGAGTATTTCACCATTAACCGGTCACAGACTCCTGCGGGGTAATTGCGTAACACACTAACAGCAGGAATGGCTTTCATTTAGACAGTTCAACAACATTCATTGCGTCATTTACGTTGTTAAACCGTCAAATTTTTCGAACACATGAAGCAATGGGTTAGCAATAGGCTTCAAAATCATTCAGATTGTGATTGATAGTGTGTTACGGAATTAGGGTGCTGGTTCTACAGAGAATTTCACGCAAGACACAGGAGGGCAAAATTCCAACTCAATCGGATAGGTACTTCTCGTAAAGCAAGGGCCGACACGGCTGTGGAGAAGCAAGTAGAGATCGTCCAATTTAAAACTGCACGCCCCTCCACAAAAATGTCTATACAAACATTTGAAATATTTGTACAGATGTGTATGCAACAAGCCGTAGAGGGGCGTGCAATTTTAAACTGGACGATCTCTACCTAGTTGTTAGCTCTATCATAGAGCTACTGCTTTTCTAGAGCTGTGTCGGAAATCTACGTAGAGCCTCGTATGTCGAATTCGACAAGGACGAAACTTTAGAGACACGTCCTAAATGATAAATGATTTTATTTCTGTAAGTAGGTTTGTACAAACACTTTTACACGTCAATCATGTTTTTTAAACTAGATGAGGTCGGCGTTTCCTATCTGACTACTCTGAGAAGAAAGGCCGAAACAAACTCAGAGGTCACAGTCTCTTTTAAAGTCCAGACATAATCTTGGTCAGGTCATGCGAAGACCATGCAGATTGGTATCTGAAATGGTCTTTTGAGGAAAGAACCACACCGATTGAGTGGACCTGTCCGGTCAGTGCACGCATTTGTCAGTAATCGTGCAGCTCGACTCAGGAAGTCAGGATTTAAGGAGCTCAACAATTCGACGAACAATACCAAAGAAAGGACATTTGGGTAGGCCGCATAAATTACTCAAACTGCCAGATCATAATTAAAATTAAATTAGAAAAAAAAAACAATTACCCACATAGTCCTCACATTCACAAATATTAAAATAATATAATACTTTACAAGTAAATACTCCAGTCATTGTATATATAAAATTTATCAATTTATCGTCCTACCAGGGGACGTGACTTACGAGATCGGCTGAGGTCTGGCTAGCCTTTTCCTAACTATACTGGGGTCGGCTTCCAGTCTAGCCGGGTGTAGTTGAATACCAATATTTTCAGTGCCGATTTTAACATTACAGGCACCCTAAGTGAAATTTCGGCGGAGCACCTCTCCCCCCTTGGAGAGTAGAGAGGGGTGACAATTTCAGCACTCCGCCTAGGTTTTCTTTTGTCCATTCATAAAGAAATATAGGAGTTACTTTTTTTGGCTTATGCAGAAAAGTTTGAGAATTCAGAGAAAGTCGGATGCAAGAGCTAGCGAAGAGAGCTCAATTCTTTTATTTGTTTTCGAACTCCAAACAAACTAAAACAAAAGTACCTACTCTGCAGGCGCCAGAGGTGAAGGTGCGCCTAGTCACAGCCCCTTCGGTCGGCGCCCCTTCACCTGTGGCACCCTGAGCCGTCGCCCAGCCGCGCCTTAACCTAACGCTGGCACTGAGTATTTTCCATGGAGCGACTGCCTATATGACCTCCACAACCCTGTATCTGGGTAACACGATACCCCTTGCTAAGACTGAGAGGGCTTCGGCTTTCGGTCTTCTGAACACCCGTAGGTGCCGAAAAACTAGCAAAGATCTACAAATGACAGCTGAGACCAATGGCTTAAGTAACGTGCTTTCTCATGATGGATGAGGCGAACCTGAAGAAAAAGCTGATCATGTACAGAGTCAAAGTCAACGTCAACGTTTTTTATTAATGCAGTACAGCCAGCCAGCAGAATACAGTCTTTATTTTACATTATTGTGACAGTGAGGACTATGTGGGTTATAGTTTTTTTTTTTTGCTCAGTTAGTTTTACTCATGGTCTGCCAGTTTGAGTAATTTATGCGGCCTACCCAAATGTCCTTTCATTGGTAATGTTCGTTGAATCGTTGAGCTCCTTAAGTTCTGAATTGAGCTTCACGATTACTGACAAATGTGACACTCAATCTGTGTGGTCCTTTCCTCAAAATACCATTTCAGACACCAATCTACATGTCTCCACAAGACATGATTTGGCCAAGATTAGATACTCGTATGTCTGGATTTTAAAAGTAACTTTTGAGTTTGTTTAGGCCTTTCTTCTCAGAGTAGTCAGATAGGTAACGCCGACCTCATCTAGTTTTTAAATATGATTGACGTGTAAAAGTGTTTTTACAAACCTAATTTGTATAGGTTCTCATTTTGCTTCGTCCAATCATTTAATCAACTCCATATTTAATACTTTCTACAGTCTTTACCTTCAAAGTCTAATCCATTTTATTCATATTTTATTCGTTGTGACTGAACAAACTTGATTTTAATAAGTCACGCTCTGTATAATTTTTATTTAATAAGAATTACAGAATATTCTTGGCATTTTGCAATACTTATAATATTATTACAAAGTGGTTATGCTGATAAGTGGCGTAAAAGTAAACATTTTCATTCGTGGCCTTGCCAATCAAGTTATCATAATGATTTAACTGTTTTTAAATATCGTTGTTGGTCTCTAGACTTCTACTGAAGTTGAAAACCTGTCAAACTCATTACACTATTATAGTGTCTACTTCAATGCAGCCCGCGAAATTCTTTTATTTTTTACGATTTTGCACATTTATTTTTTGTTCTACTTTCACCTTTAGTTATCTACATATATGGATGTCATTTTAACCTAGATTACTTTCTTTTGTATAATGTACAAGTACGTTAATTGATAGTGCCTTGCGTTCCTATAATTTAGGTGCATGTGACAGAAGGGGTCTATAATTCATTCAAAAAAACCATACGTCTTTACTCTACGAATCTATATTCAGACTAAGTTTACGATACAAAAGTGACTTATCCTAATTTTTGTTTATAATATACTTAACCTATACGTAGCTCTACATAAGTGTGGCTGTCACGGCCTTCCTCCCCAGGCTTCGTTATCGAAGCCCAATGGCTCCATCATCATTGAAGTATCTCTAATAAAATACAATATTTTATTTTCTTTTACAGAAGATCTGGCAATTGGCAATTTATATTTTGGCTGCCCTCAATGGCAATTTATATTTTAGCTGCCCTCAATGGCAATTTATATTTTGGCTGCCCTCAATGGCAATTTAAGTTTTGGCTGCCCTCAATGGCAATTTATATTTTGGCTGCCCTCAATGGCAATTTATATTTTGGCTAACCTCAATGGCAAGTTATATTTTGGCCGCCCTCAATGGCAATTTATATTTTAGCTGCCCTCAATGGCAATTTATATTTTGGCTGCGTTGAATGGCAATTTATGTTTTGGCTGCTCTCAATGGCAATTTATATTTGGGTTGCCCTCAATGGCAATTTATATTTTGGCTACCCTCAATGGCGATTTTTATTTTGGCTACCCTCAAAGGCTATTTATATTTTGGCTGCCCTCAATGGCAATTTATATTTTGGCTGCCCTCAATGGCAATTTATATTTTGGCTGCTCTAAATGGCAATTTATATTTTGGCTGCCCTCAATGGCAATTTATATTTTGGCTACCCTTAATGGCAATTTATATTTTGGCTGCTCTCAATGGCAATTTATATTTTGGCTACCCTCAATGGCGATTTTTATTTTGGCTGTCCTCAATGGCAATTTATATTTTGGCTGCCCTCAATGGCAATTTATATTTTGGCTGCCCTAAATGGCAATTTATATTTTGGCTGCCTCAATGGCAATTTAAGTTTTGGCTGCCCTCAATGGCAATTTTTATTTTGGCTACCCTCAATGGCAATCGATTTTGCATGCGGATCAGTTATACTTCCAGTTATCCGTTCCAATAATTCAGTTTCACGAAATTGCAGTCTCAATTGCTTTAGAATTCTATATTTCTTTGCAGCATACATAGAAACGAAAAGTTATCTGAAGATCTTCTTACAATGTTGGCCATGTTCTTTGTACTGGTGTCCATTCCTTATATAATTCACGTGCTGGTCCAGCTGAAAATGGAACACATCTGGCAATGGTCTCGATATCATCCCATTTATTCTTCAAGGCCAGGGCGTCTACCTCTGCACTCCATTCACTGGCCTCAATAGCAGCAACACTAGGGTCAAATCTAGCCAAAGCTATAGCTATAGCTATAGCGTCTCTTTCGTTAATAACACTTTTCACTGCATGTTCACGTCTGCTACTTATTTTACGTTTATTGGTAACCTTTTTATTGTTCATTGTGGGTTTGGATATTTAAACTGCACCCTAATTACGTAACACACTATCTATCACAATCTGAATCATTTTGAAGCCTATTGCTAATCCATTGCTTCATATGTTCGAAAAATGTGTCTGCTCGACAACGTACATAACGCAATGTATGTTGTTGAACTGTCAGAATGAAAACCATTCCTACTGTTAGCGTGTTACGTAATTACCCCGCTGATCTTGATTACTGATTTGATCCCTCTTCTGATGACAGAAGGGAGCTATAATTCATTCAATAAAGCGATACTATATTCCCCCCCTTGGACACCCTTTGGAAAGACTGGTTGTCAGACTTTCGGGCTTCTGACTACCTACCCATAACGACTGTCAAAGATTCACGAATGACAGCGGACCGGCACCTTCACACTTTCATTCACAATCCGAGGAAGGAAATTCCTAAACCATTGCTTCATAGGTTTGAAAAATTCGTCAGCTCAAATACGTAAATAACAATTGAACGTGGCTGAATTGTCAAAATGAAAAGCATTGTGATAAAATTGCAATTTTATGTGTTAAGCAATTACCGCGCGGTACCAAAACGTTATTTATAGTACAGACATGAATTATGCAGAGAAGAGATGAATGACAGAAGCGATGTCCGGACATAATATTTACCTAAATGCCGTTACGTCGAAGCATCGAAATTTGACCTTGAATACGTAATGAATGACTTCCCATGCGTGCGTGATGATGCGTTTAATTTATTCTGTGACTGCAATCATGTCTACAATCTTTCTACATGTATAAAATAGTTTAATACTGATGCCTAGTTAGTCATCACCATCTACCTAGCTTTTCCTTACTATATTGGGGTCGGCTTCCAGTCGAACCGGATGCAGCTGAATACTTGGATTTTATATGGAGCGTCTGCCTATCTTACCTCCACAACCCAGTTACTGGGTAAAATGATAACCCTTGGTAAGAGACTGGTTGTCTGACTTCCGGGCTTCTGACGATCCGTAACGACTGTCAAAGTTCCACGAATGGTAGCCGGGGCCAACGGCTTAAAGTGCTTTCAGAGGCACAGAGGGGTATATGTAAAGATGGTCACCCATCCACGGACCAACCGCGGCAAGCGTAGCTTAATCGGATCGAACGATTCGTGCGGCTGTAGGTATTACTTAGCGACGATCCCCTCTGAAAATTCATTCTTCCACGACGAATTTTCATCGTATTAAGGGACTAAATAGGGGAAAAACTGCAATTAATGTGGTGTGCATTCGATTTCTACGAGCTTCTACATTTATATTAAAATGTCATTATCAACGGTGTCAAATACTTTTTTGTAATTAAAATAAGCAAGGTCAACTTGAACACCAACATCCACCGCTGGCACTGCCTCCGCCATAAAGTTGAGAAGATTGGTGGCAGTGCTGCGCGCCTGCCGGAACCCATGCTGCGCATCCGATAACTGTCCGCGTAGCTGCTCCTGCATGCAGCGCTAGATAGCGGACTCGCGGAACATTTTGGCCGGAGGCGACAACATTGCACAAACTCAAACTCAAAGCATTTATTTCAAATAAACCAATTACAGGCACTTTTGAATTGTCAAGGGGTCGTCGGTCAGTCAGAAAGATGAAGCTAGTTGCCCATTCCAAAGCGTAGTAGGTACCTATGGAGAAGAACAGGCAAGAAACTCCATGGACACTCTTTTAAATCAAAGTATGGTTACATCATTCATGTTGAAATTATGCATGTGAGAACGATGCAGAACGTTAAAAGCGTCCGTAATAAAGAGACGAAAACAATTCCAATATTAAATTAAATATTAACATTAATTTTAAACATTAATATTAAACACACCGGTCTATACCCAGTGATGACAGATCCCGCTTTACCCTTGGGTACAGGAATGATTCGCATGATCTCCCATTAGGTTGAAAACGTCGCCGAATGAAGACAGATCTTAAAAATATGAAGAAGCCGTTTCGTCAGTGCTAGCGTTAAGGCTCCTACAAACAGGCGCGACACGCGACCAAAATCGCGCGCGACAAAGGCAAAGCTCGTCGCGCGACGAGCGGCACCCTCGTGTCGCGCTGTCGCGTCGCGCCTGTCTGTCGGAAGCCTTTAGGGTAGGATGCGGCTGGGCGACCGCCCAAGGTGCCCGAGATGAAAGGCCGCCGAAGCTGTTGTGACTAGGCGCCCCTTCACCTCTGGCGCCTGCAGAGTACTTTTGCTTTAATTCGTTTGGGTTAGAAAACCAATAAAAAACTGAGCTCTCTTCGCTAGCTCTTGCATCTGACATTCTCTGAATTCTCAAACTTTTCTGCATAAGCCGACAAAGTAACTCCTTTTTCTTTATGAATAGACAAAAGAAAACCTAGGCGGAGTGCTGAAATTTTTCGCCCCTCACTACTATCCAAGAGGGGAGAGGGGAGCCGCCGAAATTTCGCTCAGGGCTCCTGCAGTGTTAAAACCGGCGCAGGGGTTCAGTAATGAACCAATCTCTAAAAATAAATGCTGGTGTACCGAAATTGGCAAATACACCACAGTTCTTTGTAAAACTGTGCCCATATTCAGGAAGCGAAGTAAGTACCAGAGGCGAAATTCCCGTGCTCTTTAAGAACACTGGCATTCTACTCTCCGTTCACAAATATTTTACCTCGGAGTTCGCATCACTCTCAAAAAATCACAGTGATGTTGTAATAAGGTTGCTGTTGGGTTACTGCCATTGACAAGTCTGTAATTTCTTCTTTTAATCATAATAATAATTTATTTGCATAACATTCATTACAATCATTGTGAAGCCCTGACTCCGTAGCTAAATATATAATACCTGTATTTCAGGAGTCAGAAATTTACAATGATCTTTATTTATCGTTACAATAAGGTTGCTATTGGGTTGCTGCTGTCAGAAATAAATTAACTGTGACTGGACTGTAATCCTGATCTCAAGCTGTCAAAAAGTCCTCTAATTTATCTACATTTTAATAAGTTGTCGCTGGATGAGATTGCGCTGAGATTTTGTAAGTTTTTAAATATGGGAAATGGCCTTCTGTTATAACAAGTTCTGCAATCAACCGTGTCCATGACCAAGTACTTGAGGCCGGCAAATCGATAGTCAATACACTCGGTACCTACTCATAGGAAATTCTTAGAACGCGTCACTCGAAGCAAATTCCAACAAAATATGTGTCATTTTCCTGTACTTTCAGCACCGCCAGTTAATATTTGCCCCAATGAACTTGTTTAAAGTTTATCCATAGTTTATCTTACGTGCATATAACCACATACGAACACGATGGCACGGGACGTAAAAATATAGCGGCAGGATTTTGAACTCTCGGTCTTGAACCGAGCATTGAGAATCCAACTGAGTGCATCGCAGCGCGTCGAAAAAACACTGTTGGAATTTGCTACTCTTGGCGCTAAGCAGTACGTTGCAGCTCCAGTGCGCGAAAAAATCTCGCCGACATATTTTTTACCGACATCAAAAAAGAAGAGGTTCTCAATTCATCTGTATTTTTTTTGTATGTTTGTTACGCGATATCTCCGGCAATTTTGGATCGATTTCGAAAATTCTTCTTGTTATAGATAGGGTGTGCTTCAGGAGTGGTCCCATACAAATTTTATTAACTTTGCTTCGGTAGTTTTTCAGATACCTAGCTCCAATAATTATTATTTTTTCCACTTAGTGTATATTGATGTTATAATCACTATTATTTACATAGCAAGTAGTGGTATACGAATTTGTGTGGGGTAGGTAGGTACCTACCACAACTAAAAAGTAAAAAAATATATACTTCTTTACAAAAAAAAAACGCCACGAGAGAATAATAACAAAGTATTTTCGGAAGTCGGTGGCAAAAAACGAAAATACAAAACCAAAGACACCGACTTCCGAAATTACTTTAGAAAATACAAATTTTTTTTTTTTTGGAAGCGTGTTGTTTTTTTTTTCGTAAAAATTATTTTTTACGTCCGACCGTGCGAACGCGGACTACCTCGGCTTACTATTAAAACACATGTGTATTCGGAAATGACGTAACAGGTTAGAAATAACATACACGTGCTCTTTAGCTCGATAACTGTTTTAAAACGGAAGGGATATTTTACCAGATGCTGTGAAAAGGAGGGTAATGTGTTTAACAAGGGTTAATTTGACACTTGATTTTGGGTACTTGTGTTGAAGAAACTTATTTGGCCACTGACATCTAGTGGATAGACAAATGCCTCCTGCATCGTGGCCCGCGGGCCGCGGGTACACACACAGCGACATATCAAGCTATACATTTCCAGTTTTAGCTGATCTCGTCTCTGGCTTTTCGTACAGTGAGAAGTCAGCTTATACTGCAAATGTATAGCTTGATTATGACGTCGTGCGTACCTACCGGTCAGCGGTTTATCGATAAACTCAAATCAAAACCATAGTTATTCGGATCCCGTTACGTCAGTGCCGCTCCGTTGGACATAGCTTACCAGTGGTTAACGGACGACGTGTGTTTATTTAAAGTGCGGTCGAGTCGAGTAACTTGAGAATACAGTTCCGCTGCTAAGCGAAGTGTGAGAGATTGGGCAGTTGGGCTGTCGAATATGCGATAAACTAAGTACAGTACAACTATTTTCTTAATGTCCCTCGGAATCATCGCATTTTCGAATACAAAAGAATGCTAATTTCCATGTCCATCAATTATTAGATTTATCATGTTTCATAATTTGAATTGAGAACTAAGTACTTTAATTGTTGTAACGGCAAAAAAAACACCAATAAAGTACTTAGTTCTGAATTCAAATTATTAAACATGATAAATCAAATAATTGATGGACATGGAAATTAGCATTTGTTTGTATTCGGAAATACGATGATTCCCGAGGGATATTAAGAAAACAGTTGTACTGTACTTTAGTATTGTCAGTCATCATAATTAAGTTCGAAGATATTTTTCTTCAATAGTTCCATACAGTCACGTCTATCCAGCCTACCGTAATCTCTGACTGTCTCTCTATTCAGATTGAACCACCTTCCTAGCCAGCGGGATAATTACGTAACACACTAACAGTAGAAATGGGTTTCATTTTGACAGTTCAACAACATTCATTCCGTTATTTACGTTGTTGAGCAGACAAATTTTTCGAACATATGAAGCAATGGATTAGCAATAGGATTCAAAATGATTCAGATTGGGATAGATCGTGTGTTACGTAATTAGGGTGCAGGTTGTTTATCGCACGTAATCCATCATCGTTTCTTTGGTCTCCCCCTACTCTTTTCTAGAGTCTTTTAGAGTTGAATTTCCGATAACATACTAATATGACACGGTAATTTCATTCTTCGGGGAGTACAGGCATCATGATAAGTTGTGTAATATGGTCATTTTATCTCATCATCCTCCTACTTTTATCCTGATGTATCTGAGGGCGGCGTGGCATGTCTTTTTATCCGACTACTCGACGCAAAGGAGGTTAATATATACTGGCGTGCAAAAAAATCGGCCCACCCCGTGCTTTCAATTTGAGAGACGATATCTCAAAATTCTTAATGAATATAATTTATTAAATTATTTTGTGAAGATAGGTAAGGAACAGTCTATTTGCACATACACTATATTTGGATAAAAGCAATATTCTTGACAAGATCGACTCAATTCTTCAGATGTCCTCACCGCTCACTTTTGCTCGGATAAAGTGCGTGACTTTTTTTGCGAATGAAATTGGCAAAAGAATTTTTGGTTATTTCTGTTCGTTTAATGAAAATTTAATTTGGTTTTTTAATGAACTTCAAAAAAGGAGGTTCTTTATTCGAACCCCATGTTCGTAAGTTCGTGATTTTTTCATAAACTTATAGGTAAATCATTTTTGATAATTCTTTAACTAGCGTAATCTACATTCCTTCTAGGAAGGTTTTAGTATACAATATATTAGGTAATTGTTAGTAAACCTTGTTGAATTATATTGTTTCAAATCGAAGAGCACGGGGCGGGTCGATTTTATTGCACGACAGTGTATTTATCAGCCTATGTATGTATGTATGTTTGTTCCTTTGTGGCGCTCTAGAGACCAAACGCGTGGGTCGATTTTGATGATTCTTACGTCAATCGATTTCTTAGTCTTGTGAGTGTCACTAATGACATGAAAGTAATAAAAATTCAATATGGCGACAAATCTCTCACCTAATCTCATGCAGTCGGAGGCATCTTCTTTTTAACAATAAAGACCTAATTGCTCCGACTGCATGAGATTGGGTGTGGGATTGGAGGCAAAAATATGTCACCTTGTTTCTTTTTAAGCTATTGCATAGCTTTTCTCGCGGGCTTTGAGCGCGGCGACCGAATCAAGAAATTCCGTAACGAAAATAAAACCTAACACCCCCCACTCCGCCGACCATGTAGCTCGGCCGAGCGTTCGCTTAACGTGTATGTATATGGTACGAATGTACTTGAATTAATATCAAAGAAAAAAAAATACTGCATAGCGGCAATCCCCGAGTGCCACACGTGTTCTTTTTTTAATCTTCTTTCTCTATCATCGCTATCTCAGCATTCATCCCTTTACTAGCAATTTACGATACACACAGCCCATCCATCTTGTCGGTCTGCTTTTAGACAGGACAGCTGCCCAAAAAATGAGTTACATTTTTTTTTGTCATAGCCAGCCGTATTCGTGGGTACCTACTTAACACTATTGACAGCCAAGACTAATAAATACCACGTATTCAAAACTGAAGAGTCACTACACGCAACATAAATCATGTTCTTTGTACCACGAGAATCATGACGTCATCGACTGAGTACATAGAAGCATGTTTACATGAAGATTTATGAAAAAAACATCTGACTGCCGTCCTTTCTGATGTCATCCCGACTATAATGCGTATCCGTCATTATGCTAATGATCTTCAGAAGGACTTTTGCCAATGATAATGTCAGTTTAATGATAATTACACCAACCTATTATTATACGTCAGTGGTGGACCTATGACCTGCACCCTAGTTGGATAAAACACTATCAATCACAATCTAAATCATTTGGAAGCTAATCCATTGCTTCATATGTTGGAAAAAATTGTCTGTTCAACAACGTAAATAATGCAATGTAAAAAAAAAAATAATAATAATAAATAAATAAATCATTTATTTTGGACCAAACACTTGTTTACATTTTATAAACCTGCCAAACTGCGTGACAGTTTGTCGGCAGGATTAGCGCTCGTCTTAAAGACATTTGGTAATTAATCTAATTAAACATCAATTGGTAGAAATAGTATAAGGACGGTAAGAATATTTTTGAATAGAATACATTAATTATTATCATCACATTTTACGGCTATTTCACTCAAAAGTTCCGCTTTTAATTTACTTCCCAGTGTTCGCCTGCTAATTACACGACTATCTGTTCTCAGCCAGTCGATACTATTGAACAGTGTAGGACTAGGGGTCAAATACTTATTGGTTCTTTTGCCATAGTAATTTTTTACTGGTGCTCGCACGAATTTACGTTCTCTAACACTTCTCGTATTGTAAGTGTTTTGCACATATACTTTAAATTGATTGTTATAGAACTGCTCTGGAACCACTAAGTACTTGACCTTTTCATGCACGGGAAGCACCTTACATACAACAAAAAGTTTTTCATAATTTTCATTACACTCGAGTTTTAGTTTTGGGTTTACAAGGTATTTCATAAATCGAATTTGCAGCGATTTTATACTGTTCAAATAGGTTTTAAATGTACGGCCATAAGTATTTAATCCATAACTTAGCAAAGACTCGGCGAGAGCAAAATAAATCACACGCAGCGTTTTCCTACTTAACGGTGCCTTCAGCATATAGAACTTACTCAACACTGACCCAAGCTTGTAATGTATGTTGTTGAACTGTCAAAATGAATGCTATTAATAGTATAATATATAAATAGTATTTACAATTAAAACACATATGTATAATAACCTAACCTAACCAAAATATAAAACAGCGTCGAAAAATTCTTCCGCATCTCTGTCGACTGGTAATGTGCCCAAGAGACAGGCGGCATTGACACGTTGTATGGCAATGCTTAGCCTCTACCTCATTCAATAGGGAACCTAATTTCAATTGATCTTATTTTTATCAGCATACAGCCTGATACTAACCTGCTAAAAGTAAAAAGCGTAATTTAATTCGCCTTATAGAACGCAAGAAGCTCCGAAGAGTTCGTATGTCACCCATAGATATGTCACTAAGATCAATGGCATGGATTATTTACAGACCTACCTATTTAGACAAAATCCTCGATAGACGAGTCGTGGTAGGTAAACAATACCTACACCTACGGTCGCAAAATAAAACAAGGAAAGGAAAAATCTTCCTGTTCAATTGTTTTCAGTACAGACCTACATGTTTTAAGGTAAAAGATAGAAAAATGAACCAACAACAACACCGAAATGCGTGGGCGGGCGTGGTTCCTGCTGTTAAGGGTAAATAGGTGCCTACTTCTTTTTTATTTTTATTCTTGTGAACTAGTTTTATCTGGTTAAACCAGTTTGGGTTGAATGTTTCCTTACTGGAATATAAGTGTATAATGTTTACACACACGGTCGGCAAAGCGAGTAGAACTAGCAGCTAAAAACGAGTGGGCGAGCACCGAGCAAAGACGGCGACAAGTGATTACTAGCTGGACTATGCGTATAAACCAAGCGTACATCTATCTCTCAGCGAGTGCTGAGTGTTCTGCCGCCAAAGCGTCGCTGAGCGAGCACTCTCTTTGGTAGTTCTTGTTGCTGCGACAAACGAAAACTCGCCGGGCGGTGTAAACAGTCAGCAATCAACTATTAATATATTTGTATCTCTATAGAGGTATGAGGAACCGGGTGTAAGGTTCACTCACACCTCCATAGAAAAGGGAGGATCCTCCGACCAGACGGGTGTCGTGTTTGGTGGGCAACTGCCCGACGATTCATGTCGGGACGTTGTATGTATGCTAGTTGCGCGGTAAACTCTGCTTGCGCGATGCAGGATTTTGCGTGACGTCAGTGTGTCGCGTAGCTCGCATGTGGCGTTGTAGCCGCTACATCTCTTTTACTTCAGGAGACCTACAGTCTTTTGCACGTTTCTTGAGCGAGAAAATCGTTGATAGCTAGTTGGTGCCTCACCTGCCGGCGAAAGGACAGATGCTTACACAAATAATTGTACCTACATTAAATAATGGACAAAAATGGATGGATGGTTTGCTACTGTGCAGCGCTTCTCTGAATAGTGCTGGATTTTCATAGATAAGAAACTTCAAATACAGCAGTTATTTTACCGTGCAAATCGCGGTTTCTCATAGTCGAAAGTAAAACAAATCTTTCTCTGTAGCAGCCAAGGTCCGAATTCCAGAAAGGCATATATATCAATCTACTACCAAGGTAGAAAGTGTGTATCAGTGCTATTCTCTAAGGATAACAACCTTTCGCGCAGCGCTGCCGCAGCGTTATTACTTTAGCCTTGCGCGCAGCGCTGCCGCAGCGCTATTACTTTAGCCTTGCGCGCAGCGCTGCCGCAGCGTTATTACTTCTAGAATAGAGACCGCTGTTTCGCCGCTGCGGTAGCGCTGCGCACAAGGCTGTATCCTTAGAGAATAGCACCTGTACATGGCGCCCAATCTCCGAGGAGACGTAAGACGGAAGATATTAAGATGTAAAGTACACACAATTGTAAATTACCTACCTGTACTTACACCTGCCCGTAGGTGTAAGTAGAGGTACTATAGTGTGTAAACAAAGTCCCAGCAGTGCTATTCTCTAAGGATACAGCAGTGCGCGCAGTGCTGCCGCAGCGGCGAAACAAGTGTTACTTTACGTCTTAAAGCAGTTAGTTCTTGGGGACGAGCTTTTTTCAATTACTTAATTAACCAGGCTCAAAGCCAGACTCCGAGTTGCTACTGTGAGATAATAATTTCCTAATCAAAAAGGGAGAAAACCTTTGCCCGATCTTTTATCGAACTCAAGAAGTCAATGCGCCACGATTAAATCCCACATTTATGACCACTGAGCCACTGGACTTTACTTCGTGGGAAGACTCAAGAAGTACAACAATAAGTACTGGTATTCAACTGGATCCGGTTAGACTGGAAGCTGACCTCGAAAAGGCTTGCAGATGATGACTAAAGAAGCACTACCATACTATCTTTCTTCATTGTCCTTCTCTTAGCACACACGGCCGCCATCAAAGAGTATGCCTCATCAAAATATTTGTCACCACACCTGTTGACTTTGCACGCATTGTCTTACGCGTAAAATACCGCAGTACGTGCTGTGATTCAGAAGAAATTTCAAAATATTTGTTTAATTTAATCCGAGTCAAAATTAACTTGTCACTTTGTATAAACACTGGTTCATTGTATAAATATTTACTGAATGCCTACAGACTTATGTTACTAGAATAAATAAGTACCTACAGAAGGCCGGCTCCATGGAACAAGCGAAAACAGGCGCACGCACACAGACCCAGTTTTTGAATTGAGAAATGAAGTAGAAAATTACTCAAACTCTACTTTAGCATTACTTTAGCCCGCGAAATTCAAAATTCCTTCGCAATAAACATAAGAAATTTTGAATTTCGCGGGTTACATTGACGGATCGAATCTGAAACGAGGTGATCCGGCAGAGAAAAATGTTGTCGACATAGCTCACATAACAAGCAAGCTGAAGTATCCATAGGCCGGCCATATTAGCCGTAGAACCGATGACCGTTAGGGTAGTTAGGTGTTCTTGAGTGATGACCGCGAATCGGCAAATGTAAGGGTAGGACGCCCTCAGGCTAAGTGGAGCGACGATCTTCGCAGGCTGGCTAGTAGCAGCTGGATGAGAGCTGCCGAAAATCTAGTTTAATGGAGAGGCCTATGTCCAGCAGTGGACTGCTGTAGGCTGATGAAGGAAGCACCTTAAGTAGGGCTAAAGATAGTAGAGTTTGACAAGTTTTCAACATCAAATTCTCAATTCCGAAATCGAGTGATGGACAATCTACACTTAAACGAACGCCAGTGCGCTTGCACTACCTGTACGTAGGCCGTACATCGTGAGTTGACACTGAGCTGGCCTACCGTATTACGGAGTTTCAATAGATTAAAGGATGATTTCCACCAAACGGCTCGCATCGCATCGGATCGGAATGGATTTTACAATCTTAAAACGATATTAAATCGTGTACCTACACAGTATTTAAAGTCTATATTACCAAGCCGCGCACAGTAGCTTGACCGCGGGCGTCATCCGTAACACGCGATCGTAGCCGAAAGTATGCTGCGACGCGCGGGCTCCGATCGCCTGTCGTCGTATAGATCTTTCTTTTCCTCTTCTGTGTTTTATGATTATTTCCTTCTTCTTCTAATGCAATAGCCAACAATACTACTTCAACCATTTTCAAAAATTAGAACACGTCAACACGGTAGGAATTAAACTATTTGACTGGGCACAGAAACGGGTACGTTCACAAGAGACGGTACGGAGCCGATCGTATGCTCACCGTCCTGCTGGACGCGATCGGCTGTCGCCGCATCCGTTCGTATCCTTTCCGATCCGATGCGATGCTAGCCGTTTGGTGGAAATCATCCTAAGGCCAGCTCATACCTTACCTTGCTTTTATATACCTTTTACATTTATTTACCAATAAGACTAATATGATATGTGATTATTTAATCAATTAATGTTACCTACAATCGCCTGAAACACAGGATTACCTAGTTCAGGCACAAATTATGGATGAACTTGACATAAATTTAAGAAAAACTGTATTTAACCTTATACCTTATATTTTTGAATATAATTTTTATTATTATTTTCAAGATTTTCGCATATCTCGGGACCATGAGGTCCCGGACCTTTGGTAGGCATACGAGGGGCCGAAGCCAACTCGCAGAGGCCCGTTAGAATCTATAAGTAAAGGAAATGAAGCACAAGCCGGCGATTATACCTGTATGCACTGTGCAAGTGCACCCAAGGACAACCCCCGGTTGATGTTGGACTATTGCAGGATATGGAAAAAAATAATAATAATTGGACTATGGGTTTCTGTGGCTAAGATGGACTGGTTACCGAGAACTATGGAATGGCTATGGCCCCTGCCTGACCAATGTTTTATATATAAAATACACGGATAAAATGGCAGGGGGTGACTTGCACACTCAATAATGGGCCCCCGGAAACCGTCGCTAGCACATAGTGACGTAACGACAAGGGGGCAACACTTCCTGAGGTGCTTGAGGAGTGGAGAGGTATTCCACGGCTATCAGAACAATCCCAGAGCCCGGAAGATGGTCAAGATCCCTACCAGCACTTACTGAAATACTTTCTTCCTCCGAGCACGTTTGCTCTTGCGAATCTCCACTCAAGCCAGCCAATAAAGGCAAGAAAGAGGTGGGAGCTCTGTTCCTCGTCATTGTTCACTCCAGCCGGCCAATAAAGGCAAGCCAGAGGTGAGGAACAAGACTTCTCCCGGGAGACAGGGTCCGTGGGGTCGCTACTGCCCAACAGCTCGCCACATGCTGCCCTGCGGGTTCCTGTATCTCTCTTGGTCTGACTCCTCACCCTAGACCTGTTTCAGCAAAGTAAACTCTACCAGTACAGACCTAGAGTTCAGGAGCGCGCAAGCCCCACCACGACGTCAACGTAGAGATACGGCGGTGGGGTTATTATTATTATTATTATTATACTTATTTTGTTACCACTGACGTGCAGTCTACCGTACGTGAAGCGTGCGTGTGTGTGCGTGCGTTTTCGCTCGACGTATGCATCAGCTGACCTTCTGTTCTGTACCTAATTATTTACCACAGTTTACACAATGTATATGAAAATGTTTAGGAAAAGATAAGGGAATCAGGTTTGAATGTGGAGTACGTGCTGTCTTCTGTCTATTTTGAGTCCACAGCTACTTGTCTTGATAAAGGATAAGTACAAAGAATCAGTTGGTGACCTCTCTAACTTTAACCGATAGAATCCCGGTGGTCCTCTGTAGGGCCGGTATGTCGTGGAACAAGACAGTTCGCCAGCCCAAAAAAAACACGTGTGGCACTCGGAGACTGCCGCGGTAAAGCTATTGCATAGCATTTTTTATCAACTTATGCAATTATATATATTTTTTATTTTTTATATATTCAGTATTTTTTTCTTTGATTTTAATTCAAGCACAGTCGTACCATATACATACACGTTAAGCGAACGCTCGGCCGAGCTACATGGTAGGCGGAGTGGGGGGTGTTAGGTTTTATTTTCGTTACGGAATTTCTTGATTCGGTCGCCGCGCTCAAAGCCCGCGATAAAAACTATGCAATAACTTAAAAAAAAAGCCCGTACAGTGAAATGCTCAAAAGACGATATTAGCCCTCATTTAGAAGCAATAATGATGATTATTTAACCGCACGACCGCGCGGCCCTCTAGAGGGCCACCGGGATTCTATCGGTTAAATTTGTATTTTCTTCGATTGAAGAGAATACCAACTTAAAGTTAGAGTTTCTCGCTCCTAACTAGGAGCTCTCGCCTCCTTTTACGAGGTGATGTTAGTAAAGAAGGGGGTGGTAAAGGAGACAGTGGCAACTGTGTTACTCGATCCTGTAGTAAGCTGGACGTACAGAGTGGTCTAGGGTGCTAATAAGTAACAGTCTCAGGTAGGGTTGCCACCTTTTTTTGGGAAGAATAAAATATTTTTCATTTCGGTAGAACGAAAATAAATTAACTACACAGTTTAAAAAAAGAGTACTTATTAATTGTTTACTTATTTATCTTTAAAACACACTTTTTATTACTTTTCGCAACATTCTACAAATATTTGTCTTTATTGAAGATAGTTACAGCCTCTTTACAATCAAACTTTAAATTGAAACATTTGATCAGCTTATTTTTCATCAAGTTTAAGGAAGCTTGGTTCCTTTCGTGTCTCGACTTATAAGGGAGAGAAAAGCCAGTAACAATCAGAGTTACGTAAATAGAGGAGAAGCGTACTTTATTGGTGTCATAGATCATAAAGTACACCTACACGAAAAAGAGGACAATACTCTATTTTAGAGTACCTACGGGTGGTAACCCTAGTCTCCGTGTGAATATTCACTAGTGATCGCCAGAGTTGAGTCAGTCTTTCACCCTATCAAATGTGGTCTGCATTTGAACAGGTGAACTACTCCTTATTTGAGGGTTAGGGTAGAGAAGCCATGAATATGCAAGTAAAATCTACTCTTAAGTCCCGACAGGGTTAGTACTGTAGATGAAATCGTGATGAGTCAGAAACCCAACAAAATACTACGCCTTTCTCCACAGAACAGACCTCTTTTATCTGTTCTGTTCCTTTCTCTGACTGAGCCGCTGAGCGTTTCCATGAGGATTTCGAATAATACAGACACGGAGAGTCAGTGAAAGATTGATACTGTTTTATAATGTTGATACCTTTAACAAAGACTTTAATTCAAGTCTCAAATTGAGTATAACCTGTCATAAAATTGATAACCAAAGTGAATGATAAAATTTATTTATAGCCTGGTGCTTTCGTAAATAATGTCAAAGTCTATAAGACTTCAAGGTTAGACTCTTAACAAACTGGTCCAGTAGGTAAGACCATATTATGTCTCTTACGGAGTTACGGCTCACTGCACAATGTAAACGAGGGTCATATTTTTGGTAATTTTAAATAATAAAGCGGATACAATCGCTGCTTGCAGTTCGACCTTGATTCTGATTCGATATTTTAAAGCGGCTTTATCTCAATGATGAGATAGCAATGTAGAAATAAATGTGATAAAGCTTTGAAGATGCTTCAGTAATGCGAGAGCAAATTAGGGAGGTTGCCCACGGCGACTTTTTGCAGAGATTCAGTAGCGCGTTTCGTTAATGCGCGTCTGCATCGCTACGTTTGGCCGTTTGTCGCATTTGCAACGCGTGACGGAGGCGATTCAGTAGGTAGTCTGTATCGATGCAAACGCGCGACTGTATCGATTCAGCATCGTCACTAACGCGCGACCGTTTCGGGCGACATCGGGTAAAAAGAGCGAATGTTGATAATGACATTCTATAACGTCTTCTTAATTTTTCCTCGTGCTTTATTAGCTTTTGGAACGTTGTTACATAATGGCTACCAAGTAACGTTTCTTTATTTTATGGGATCACCTAAAATTTACGTTGCCCACGCCGTGGCTGCATCCGTAAAAGCAACAAAAAAGAGAACGCGACCAACGTTGTCTCGACTTAGTCAATCTTACAACTGTAGCGTCCACAGACATTCACAGGTAAGCACTACAGCGCACGACTGTATCGATGCTGAATCACGACTGTATCAATGCTGCATCGCGTTAGTCGCGATTCAAAATCTTATGGGCGAACGTATACGACCAGCGACAGCATTGCGACTGTATCGTGGTCTTTTTGCGACTGAATCGCTATAAAAAGTCGCCGTGGGTGGGCGACCTCCCTTTTAGTTCTGATTACGCACGTTATTTAAAAAATATACGTAAGTGTCTGAGGAGTTACCAAAAAAAGAATGACACATAGTAGGTACAAATATAGGTATAGGTACAAATAGGTTTCCGCCAAATACACGATTAAAATATTGGTTTCCGTTTTCCCGTTATTTAAACAAAGCAATATAATGTATTGTTGTAATTTATTGATTATTTTGGATCATAGTAAACCTAGGTATACAAAATAAATAGGGAAAAAAATCGCGGCTAAAAAAATGGCTCCTGCATCCAGGCGCGACGTGACGCGAGACGGAGCGACGCGATTCTGGTAGAACAATTTCCATGATGTTCTCATAGAAATGGTTCTACTAGAGTCGCGTCGCGCTGTCGCGTCACTCCTGTCTGCGGGAGCCTTTATTGACTAAAACAATAACAGCAATTTCCTTAATAAGTAAAACGATTTTTCTTATGTGTCCTGGAAGGCAATTCTCGCGTTTACACTCGTTGATGACGCATTCGTCATTGTCGCTCGTCTCTCTATGTCGCTTGTAAAATGGTGACATTATCCCGTTTCTTCTATTCTCACTACAAGTCGATCGTAAATCTCTAGTCTAGTGTTAACAAGTACCTAATAGATACTCGACGGTTATGACGTAGTAGTTGCTTAGTTATTCCTAAATTACTTTCAAATATCTTCATTAATATCTAAATAATATTCTTTGTATTTATTTTCCCGTAATTACTCATTTATTTGTTTTTTATAACAATAATTTAGTATTTCATAACGTATTGAGTAAATACTGACAGTTGATTTGAATATGGCGGTTATGTGTATAAAAAGGGAGGCAAATCCTTTTTAACGATTATTATATTGTGAACTATTGTTAAGGACGTTACTCTGCCCAAAATACAGACTGAGTGTGAATTATAGTTCGTGTTTAATTGTGTCAAACCTGCTACTGAGTATCATTTCAGAAGTGGGATCGTGATAAAATGTCAGGACCATATGTTAACGGTTTGGGGAAACGTAAACGAAAGTGCAGTGAGTCAACCAGTTCGGAAGATGAAAATAGTGATATTTTTTTCTCTGAAGACCTTTATAAGACCAAGTCGCACAAAAAACGACACGTTGCCCCCAGTGATGCCGAAGTTATTCCAAAATTTCGACCCGAAGACAACAGCAGCAACGTTATAGGTTGGCTTCACAAAATAGACCAACTAGGCGATGTCTATGGCTGGGACAACACCGATCGAACATTTATCATGCAACTGCGGTTGCGTGGCGCTGCTCGAGAATGGTATGACGACCTTGACAACTACAATTTGACATGGGATGGCTGGAAGGAAATGCTTCAGGTCGCTTTTCCTCGATCGACTGATTACGCGGACAAATTGGAACGTATGCTGGCAAGGACAAAGGAAGATAAAGAGACGATGACGAAGTATTATCACGAAAAATTATCCTTATTGAAGAAATGCAACATAGACGGTGGAGATGCTATTTCCTGCATAATACGTGGACTACCTTCTGAATTGAGAGCTAATGCCAAAGCATATAGTTGTGAAACTCCTGAACAACTATACTATGGCTACCTATCTTCATTGGAAAATTTCAAACGAGTGGAGACTGTGCGGAAATCGACGAGTACGTGGAGAAGAGGAGCAAGCAGCACCATGCCAAGCTCAACATCGGGTCATCAGCTCCAGCCAAAGATATGCTACACGTGTCGGCGGCCGGGCCACGAGGCGCGGGACTGCAGACAGCGGCAGCGCTGCGAAACCTGCCGACGCAGCGGGCACACGACGGCGGATTGCTGGTTTGGCGCCGGGTCTTCGCGACAGCAACCACAAAAGGTTAGTCAAGTGCTACATATTACCTATGATATTTATGTTGATGTTTACAAAAGAACTGTGATGGTAAACGGACAGCAGCTCAGAGCTTACATAGATACTGGCAGTAAACTCAACATGCTTTGTCTCACACAAGCTGAAAAATTGCAAATTAAAATGGAGCCTAGTGCAGTTGTCATGAAAGGTTTTGGAGGAGCATGTGTAAACTCACTCGGTTCATGTTGCCTAAGTGTTTTGATAGATAATGTAAAATTGGATGGAATAGTCGAAATAGTTGATTATATTACATCAGATATTGAGCTACTGATTGGACAAACAATGATTAATAGTAAGAATGTTAGTTTGGTCACTTCTGCTTCTTCTGTACGTTTTGTTCCAAGTGAAACTATACAGGATATATTTACGGATCTAAAATTACAGGCAACGGACTTTATTGAAAAATTTGCAGTTTATATAAAGCATAATGTTATAATACCAAAGCAAAATCAATTATATATAGAAGTTTATGTTGACTGCAGACAAAACATTGGAAAAGAGCACACATTTTTAACGCACACAGTATGGATGCAGTTAGGTAATTTAATGTATTTAATACCTTCAGCTATTATTAATTCAAACCATTCTTATTTAAAAGTTGTAAACCTAGGTCATGTTGACGTTGTTTGGGAATCTCATAGATTGATAGCTAGAGCGGAGTTGGTAACAATACCAGCATTTAGTAGTGAGTCTACAGTACTAGCCATAGATAGACCAGACACGGATAATATACAAATTAGCTTAACAGATATTGACAAGGGCCACCTTAGTGATAATGAAAACAAACAATTACTAGAGCTTTTAAATAAGTATGCTCACTCTTTTGCCAGAAGTAGTAAAGATTTAGGTTGTACTGATCTTATAAAAATGCACATTCGTACAATGAATAACCAGCCTGTTTTTTGCAAGCCCTATAGATTGTCGCATAAGGAAAATGAAATTGTTAATGGAAAAGTTAAAGATTTATTAGAAGCCGGTATCGTTAGAGAGTCAATGTCTGATTACGCTAGTCCAGTAGTACTCGTTAAGAAGAAGGGTGGGGATTACAGGCTTTGTGTTGATTATAGGGCATTAAATGCTAATACTGTGAAAGATAGGTATCCTTTACCGCATATCGAAGACCAGGTTAGTAAGTTATCAGGCAAGTTCTATTTCACCACCCTTGACCTTGCCCAAGGGTACTATCAAGTCAGCCTTCATGAAGATTCAATACCGAAGACTGCATTCGTTACTCCATCAGGTCAGTATGAATTTTTGAAAATGCCCTTTGGTCTGGCCAATGCTCCGGCAGTATTCTCTCGTTTAATTCAAATGACGCTAGGTAGAGTCGATCAACACATTGCCCTGTACCTAGATGACGTGATGCTACCTACGGAATCAATTCAGGAAGGGTTTGTGCTTTTAGAGAAAGTATTACAATTATTGACCCAGGCAAATTTAAAACTAAATTTACGTAAATGTTCTTTTCTTAAACGTACCGCTACGTACTTAGGCCATGAGATCTCAGCTGGGACAATACAACCAGGCCTAGCGAAAATAAAATGTGTCGCAGAATATAATAGGCCGCGGAATGTACATGAGATTAGGCAATTTATCGGTTTGACGTCATATTTTAGAAAATTCATTCAAAATTTTGCCCAAATTGCTCGCCCCCTAACAGAACTCACGAGAAAGGATGTCAAGTGGCATTGGGGTTCTGATCAAGAAAATGCATTTCAAGGCCTCAAGCAGCGTCTGATTGAAAGGCCAGTTTTAGCCATTTACAACTCTGATGCAAAGACTGAATTGCACACAGATGCCAGCAAAATAGGCTTAGGTGGGATCATTATGCAATACCAAACAGATGATAGTTTAAAACCAATTGCTTATTTTAGTAGAGTGACAAGTAATGAAGAAAAACACTACCATAGTTACGAGCTTGAAACGCTCGCTGTCGTTGAATCTCTTAAGCGATTTCGAATATATTTAACGGGGATTAAAGTTAAGGTCATTACAGACTGCTCAGCATTAAGAACAACTCTTGTAAAACGAGATTTAATACCGCGGATAGCTCGTTGGTGGCTCACAATACAAGAATTTGATCTTGAGATTGAATATAGGCCAGGGGAACGCATGAGGCACGTAGATGCGTTAAGTAGAAATCCCGCGAGTAATGCCATACTTATGATTGAACATTCTGATTGGTTAATAACCCTACAGATACAAGATGATAATATACAAAACATTATTTCTAGACTTCGTGATAACTCCAATCCAAATTTATCTGCAAATTATATAATAAAAGATAATATACTCTATAGAAAAACTGTTGCTGGAGAACGGTTTGTCATCCCTAAGTTAGCTAAATACGGTTTACTACAAAAACTTCATGATCAGGTAGGCCACCCCGGTTTTGAAAAATGTGAAAATTCTATTAAGGCTCAATTTTGGTTCGAAGGCATGACTAGATTTATACGGAAATATATAAACTCTTGTTTACAATGTGCGTTTAATAAGGGAAACTATGGTAGGTTGGAGGGTGAATTATATCCTATTAACAAGCCAGCCATACCTATGCATACGTTGCATGCTGACCATTTAGGTCCTTTTGTCAAAACTCGTAAAGGAAACACGTATATATTAGTGGTTATCGATGCTTTTACTAAATTTGTATTTGCCCGACCAGCTAAAAATTGTAGTTCAATAGAAACCATTCGATTACTAAAAGAAATTATTATGCAGTTTGGCTATCCAGTTAGAATAATAACAGACCGAGGTAAAGCTTTTACAAGTAGATACTTCAAACAATTTTCCGAGGAAAATCAATTCAAACATATATTAAATGCTATAGCCAGTCCTCGCTCCAACGGGCAGGTCGAACGAGTAAATCGCACATTATTAAATGGTCTTAACACTATGTCCGAAAGCGAATGTACATGGGATAATAAGCTAGATGATGTAGTATGGGGAATCAATAATACAACCAATGCTACTACTGGCTTTTCGCCATTTAACCTTATGTTCGGTCATACTAATTCTAGGTTTCCATCCTTCCCGTCTGACGCACCCGCTACTTCTGAAACTCAACAGAACCAACTGCAGGCCAATAGGGAAACTGCTAAGCTCCGTATCGATAGAAATATGACTTCTATGAAAACGCGATTCGACAAAAAACATAGGAAATGTATTAAGTACACTGTAGGTCAACTAGTTCTTTGGAAAGGTGGTGTAGCTAGAGATGCAACCACTGGGGTTACTAGAAAACTTATTGGGCGGTATACAGGTCCCTACAAAATATCTAATTCCGAACAGTCGTTGGACCGATATACAATCTCGAGTATAAAGGGTATGAAAGGCTACAAAAAGTTTAGCGCAGTAGTTAGAGGAGAAACTCTTCGGCCATACAAACCAACTATATCTGAGGAAGAAAGTTCTGGCAGTGACCGAGAAGTAGACAGAGATGATTTGATTGATCTTCTTGAAAGTTAATTAACACAATATACTGATCGTTACAGATGTGTGACTCTTCATTATTTGAATCTTGTATTATCTTATAGCTAAGTTTAGTTAACCAAAAGTGTAAGTAAAGTTTAAAAAAAACAATACAGTGAATAGATATTTCTCTGAATTTTACCTATCACTAAATTTTAATCATTTCACAATTTCACTGTGTGACAATAATTATTGGCAAGAAATCCACGAACTTATCATAACGATATGATACTATGTAGGTGAGGACAGCTGTGTGATCAAGTCCATGATCTAAAATCTATTGGTAAAGACTGCTGTGTGATCTAGTTAATAATTATAGGGATGGCTATGTGATCAAGTCCATAATAATAGAGACAATAGGCAATTGCGCTGTGTGATCAAGCTGTGTGATCAAGCTGTGAGTACAAGTTCATGATAAGGACCGCTTTGTGATCAATAGGGACGGCTTTGTGATCAAGTCCATAACAGGGACAGCTTTGTGATCAAGTCCATAATAGGGACGCGGACGGCTTTGTGATCAAGTCCATAATAAGGACGGCTTTGTGACCAAGTCTATATCTTAGCTGTGTGACCAAGACTTCATTTGTAAAAAATAGCCGTGCAATACTTCTAAATGCGACACCTGACCTATATTCTATAAAAGGAACTCTATCTATTATTTGGACAAATAAAAATAAATCTTAAGGCTGTGTGATAAGAAGTGGAAAATAAAATAACATAAACCAAAGTCATTAACGAATATATTCAAACATATCATATTTCACAAACAACAAGTTACTGCTGTACATTATTTCTATTTCAGGACTCCGGGCAAGCCGCTGAAAGAAGCAACGAGGGCCGTGGGACACGGCCTATGCAGGATGGCCGAGTGTTAACAAGTACCTAATAGATACTCGACGGTTATGACGTAGTAGTTGCTTAGTTATTCCTAAATTACTTTCAAATATCTTCATTAATATCTAAATAATATTCTTTGTATTTATTTTCCCGTAATTACTCATTTATTTGTTTTTTATAACAATAATTTAGTATTTCATAACGTATTGAGTAAATACTGACAGTTGATTTGAATATGGCGGTTATGTGTATAAAAAGGGAGGCAAATCCTTTTTAACGATTATTATATTGTGAACTATTGTTAAGGACGTTACTCTGCCCAAAATACAGACTGAGTGTGAATTATAGTTCGTGTTTAATTGTGTCAAACCTGCTACTGAGTATCACTAGGGACAAAAATGTTGCCATTATGCGTCGTACGAAGTAATCCATTCCACATAACGATGCTACTTTTTTGACGCAATCGTTAATGCACTTTTGACCATCTTTATAAATGATTTTTAAGTCAAAAACATGGTTTGAGCAGCATTATATACGTATTTCATAAACATTTATCAATATCATCATCATTATTGATTTCGTAACTCCATTTTTATTTTATTATTAGCATTAAAATAAGTTCTCCTTAGTATTTCCTACAATGGAATGCTGATTAGTCATCGATATTTGTCACGTCAAATTAAAGTCATAAATTTGTTGTTTTTCTACATTGGTTATCTATATATAAATTAATTAATTAAATAAAAACAGAATGACTGCCAATGATATTTTAATTAAACTGATGACTACCACATTAACATCAAGGCTTATTAAGATGGAAAAGAAGCAGAGGAAGCGTGGTTGTCGTAAAGAGTACGGTACTGCACCAACCGGACTGTCCTGCTGTTTCAACGACGCTTCTGTAGCTACGTGTCCCGGCTACATTACTTTACAAAGGTCCAAAAAATTATTGGGAAATCCTTGCGAAAACAAATTTCGCCCTAAGGGTCGCGTTAGGAGTCTCGTCACAGCAGGAATTCAAATTTCTTTGTGGTCAAAGTGCCGCACAAACATCTGTCGAAATTCATGAAGACTTCAGGCGAGAGGTGAAATGGTCCGGCGATCCCTAAGTTCGCGGACAGCACGCGACTCGGCGCTTCGATATCCGTGGCGCTACTCATGACGCCGACTATTTGTGTAAACTTGTGATTATTATAATGCATTGTTTACGTATTGTATTTTTGTTATATATATATACTATAGCAGGTTATATATTAGTTTTACATTGAAAATAATAAAATAAAAATATTTGAAATCTTTATTGTTTGAAATGTATTTGAAACACTATTTATTTATCATGTTAGTGGTACTGTAGGTGGTACTATAATAATAGGTGAGTAGGTACATCATTTATTTGTAGTGACAAAAGAACCTTTATATAAATACTTTACAGACTCATTAATAAATCCAGTATACACCCAAGTATAAACCACAAAAACGTATTCACCACTCATGGGACTTTAGTTTTGGTCATGCTTCTCTGTAACATCTATACACAACTCCAGCCGGCCAAAATTCTGGGCTGAGGACGACATCCTTTTGCAGCGCGGAAACCTGGAGGATGTAGGAATTAAAATTTGTAGTCTTGCTCGATTGCATCGTCCCTCCTTCGGCCCGGATTAGACCTTGGCTCCTTCTCTCTTGATGTCTGTCGATCCAACCAGGAAATGTACAGAAGCAAGGTGGGCACTGCTACTCGAAAATCCTCGCTTCCAGAAGAGGTACCGTGTTTGTTGCTATTGCGTCACGATTGACCCTTCTTGCCCTCAATCAGAGTAAAACTCTCCTCGTCCACTTAACTGGTTTAGAAATCAACAACAATCTTTAAAAATGATTTCATTTGGCAACCCTGACTGAATACAAACCCACATTCAAGTTACCTTTTAGGTAAGTTTACAGCAAACAAAATATCAATTAAATTTTCGCGTTTTTGATAATGCATATTTCGGAATACAATGTCTTCTTATTAATCATGTTGGATATGAAGTAGTTTTCTGGTCATGCTTGGCGGCCGTCCTGTCGGTTCCGGCGCTGTCTTGCCCTTACCGCCCCTCTTTTCTTTTTAAATCCTCCGACTGCCGTCGTCCAGGTATTGGAACCGGCCTGCAGCCTGTCAAGTATTCACGGACTTTTGGATCCCCCTCGCAGGCTTTCTGGCCTTCTCCGCATGCTTCTTATTTCCCTTTTCGGATTTCGTGGACCTCGTCCTCGATTGTTCCTGTCGCCGTTTGTCCGCTACAAGTGGCAGTCGGAGGTTTGCCGCAGGAAGGGGTTCTCGGTTCCATATTCTCCAATCGAGCAGTCAGCTACTGATTATTCGCCAGCTGGTCTTGATCCTGAGACACGTGCTGGAGTGGAACCGACAGCTGCGGAAGTCAAATTCGCTTGCTGCTGGCTTAAATCAGCTCTTAGAGCGGGGACCTCTCTCTGGAGTTCCTCTACGCCGTCCATTACCTGGTGGTTAAGAGCTGCCACCGTCATACCTTCTGACAGCGGTGGTCTGTAATCACCATTCTCTGACCTGTCGGGACATTTCAGCGACCCCTTCCATCGTACTGCCTTACGGCCCTCTCGCCTCGCGGCATTGAACTCCGCCGTAGTGAAAGAGAGGAAGAACAATATTTTATTTGGGACACGCACAGGAAATACAAAGAGTAAAAATAATAATAAAACAGGAGCATTTAAAACGAACAAAATTTACAATAAACAAGTAAAAAATGAAAGATCTGTGCTAGTACTGACCAATGAGGCGAAGTTTTTGCGCATCGCTCTGCCCCACCTGCATAACCCTATCAAAGTCGCTCGCCCCGATGACTCTCGACGTATCAGGGCGCTTCATAAAGCCACCCCGAGACTCGCGCGATAACACCGAACCGGCGCTCCGAGAGGTGTCACGCGACCTCTTCCTCTCCTCACTGTCCTCTTAGCTCCTTTTGAGTACCCGTAACGACTGAGTGGAGGTGACTTTTGGATCCCCTTCGTTGGCGTTGGCCTCCCCCACAGGCTTCTTATTTCCCTTTCCGGGTTTCTTGGCCTCTTGCGCGGGTCCCTTCCTTGATTGTTCCGACAGTTAGTTTTATCCCAGAATTAAATGTCACGACAGTTCTTCAGATACTGAAGCGTTCTTCAGTACCTGAAGAAGTGTGACATATAAAAATATTGTAAGCAACATATTATATCGACCTACTTTCTTTTAATAGTATTTCTTTCTTCGGCTGATTTGGAGAACTTGATATATTTCGTCAATATATCTTTGTGGCTTTGGTAACCTTCCGTATAGCTTTTGACACTGACTGCTGAGACATTACCGTGCCATTGCTTCTTCCTACTATTCTTTAGCTTCCAGTACCAAAAAACGATAATGCAACCAAAATCTGAAAATGATTTGGTCTGGAAATCTTTTTAAATAGAAAGAAAGAAACAAAGAAAAATATTTTATTTGGGACAATTATTTATTTATAAATATGTCGGAGAAACAGCATTCTTTTCGACATCGTCATTAGTGGTCATGAGTTTAGTGGGCGTCATTAGGGTGAAATGCGAGCACAAAACAAAGTATTCACTGTTTCATACAATTTAATGGCAGTTATTTTACAACGTTGATAATCACTGAAGGAATCAATATCTCACAATAACTAATTTGCTTAAATAATTATATTCGAGCAGCAGGTTCGCGACACCGATCTAACTTTATCACCAGCGATCCACCTCGATCAACCACCGTTACTCTAATGAATCCTCACTCTACCCCACCAAAGTTAAGATGGCGCCTCGACCCTACTCTAGATTTATCCTCGGCTCTGATTGGACGTTATACAATGCAGTGACTTTTAAATAAATTTGTTAGATTTACACAATATTAAAATGTAATAAATCAAATCAAATGAAATTAGGATTTAACAAGTTATTTTTAGTTAACAATCAACCTTATCAATTAATCGTATGCAACCAACAATCAACTCACCGTTTACTTCGGCCGACAAATATACAGTATGGAAACCACATATATGCAATAAATGAAACCACAAGTAATACTAGTCCACAGAAGTATAGCAAAATTAAATATTAAATAAAACACCGTAAATTAAAAAAGTGAAATTTTCAAACAAAATAAATGTCAAAATAAATTCTATAAAAGTAAACACTCTGTTTAGAAAACGTACCTTGACCTCAGGAAGAGCGGCAACTACCTACGCACGCGGGCGACATCCAATGGCGGCTTTTTTGTCGGCACCGGCGTTTGATCGTTTGTCAATGTTCGATGAAATCAAAATTCACTTAGTTCATTTTTACCGCCACGCTTTTATTTCGCGATAACTGAACTGAACTAACTAAATTAACTATTGCACATTAGTAAAAAAAAGGAAACTTAAATTTTCACATTTTCAAAATGTCCACCACGTTTCTGAATGCACAAGTTACATCGCCGCACAATGTTGTCCCGAAGCCTGCTCAACAAATTTCGTTCAGGATCCTGAGCCATGGCTTTTAATTTGTCAAAGGCAGCGACAATACGATTGCGCAGTTCATCTTCGGTTTCGGAAACCCGCGAGTAAACTTCATTTTTAATAAAGCCCCATAAAAAGAAGTCTAGAGGAGTGAAGTCGGGCGACCGAGCTGGCCACCTGCGGGGGCCATAGCGCCCAATCCATTGTTCGCCGAACATGGTGTTAAGCCGCTCTCTCGCGACGAGTACGGAGTGTGGAGGAGCTCCGTCTAACTGGAACCATACCCGCCTGAAAGCTACCACAGGCAATCTTTCTAAATATCGTGCTATCGGGCCGTTAAGAAGATCTAGAAACTTCTGTGCATTCAGGTTTCCGTTGATAAAAACAGGGCCGATTATTTGATCTCCGTGAATGCCTGCCCAAACATTAACGGAAAAACGGTACTGATGAGCTGATTCTCTAAATAAATGGGGATTCGTATGGCTCCAGTGACGCAGGGTTTGTCGGTTCCACATGCCGTTCCGAGTAAACGTGCTTTCATCTGTCCAAAATACGTCTGATAAAAAATGTTGGTCTTGAGAGATTTTTTCAAGTACCCAGCGGCAGTAAAACTCTCTAATCGGCTTATCACGGGGCAGCAGCGCCTGAACCTTTGCATATTTATAAGGACGTATTTTGTTCCTTTTCAGCACTTGATGTATTGTTCTATGGCTCACTCTAAACACACGCCCAGCTTGTCTAAGGCTGCAAGTTGGGTTCCGATCGAAATGGTCTAAGACTCGTTGTTCAAAAGAGGATGGAACGTGACGCGGAGCAACTCCTTCATGAGTGTTCGGCACTATGTGCTGATTTTCTCTGATCCTTTGGACAGCCCCCAGGATTGTCCGGACATTAGTAGGGCAGACACGAGTTGCGCCGTATCTCTCACGATAAGTACGTAGAGTTAAGGCTGAATTTTGGCGGCATTCGCCATACAATAAAACCATGTCTGTATACTCTGCAGCACTGTAAAAATGCTGTTGTCTTGGCATTTTGTTAAAAAAAACACACGGGTACACACACACAAAAGTCAAGTACTTAGTGTCAATTTCACCGTAAAAAATAAATACAAATAAACTTATAAACACTATTTATACACACACAAAGTCAAGTAGCAAATAAATGTCAATTTCAACTTAAAAAAAGGACCTATTTATCAGTTCAATTTGCCAAAATCACTTGAAGCAATGCGCGCAAGTAGCTATGAAATCTCTGCGAAAGTCACGATACACTATCCCGGAAGACAGCGGTGAACTGACAAAGCGAGACTTCTCAAAAATGGCGAAAATAATAAAATTCATAATTTAGGGTTAACGGCGCAATTACCTATCGTTTATCAATACTTTTTACACTTACTTACCTACTACCAAAACAAGGCATTAAAATACAAGCATTTTTGTGTTATTCGATTGTTTTACTTAATATTTTTAACAAATTATTGATTGGATTAAGTATTAAAAAACGTTTTAGTAATTTTGTACAATGGACTGGAGTGACTTCCTGACTAGCAAACGTGTAAGTAGGTACGATTTTTACCATACAGAGTGCTCTAGGGTGCTAATCGGTAACAGTCCCAGGTAGGGTTGCCACCTTTTTTTGGGAAGAACAAAGTATTTTTCATTTCGGTAGAACGAAAATAAAGTAACTACACAGTTTAAAAAAAGAGTACTTATTAATTGTTTACTTATTTATCTTTAAAACACACTTTTTATTACTTTTCGCAACATTCAACAAATATTTGTCTTTATTGAAGATAGTTACAGCCTCTTTACAATCAAACTTTAAATTGAAACATTTGATCAGCTTATTTTTCATCAAGTTTAAGGAAGCTTGGTTCCTTTCGTCTCTCGACTTCTATAAGTGAGAGAAAAGCCAGTAACAATCAAAGATACGTAAATAGAGTAGTTTAGCGTACTTTATGGGTGTCATAGATCATAAAGTACACCTACACGAAAAAGAGGACAATACTCTATTTTAGAGTACCTACGGGTGGTAACCCTAGTCTCCGTGTGAATATTCACTAGTGATCGCCAGAGTTGAGTCAGTCTTTCACCCTATCAAATGTGGTCTGCATTTGAACAGGTGAACTACTCCTTATTTGAGGGTTAGGGTAGAGAAGCCATGAATATGCAAGTAAAATCTACTCTTAAGTCCCGACAGGGTTAGTACTGTAGATGAAATCGTGATGAGTCAGAAACCCAACAAAATACTACGCCTTTCTCCACAGAACAGACCTCTTTTATCTGTTCTGTTCCTTTCTCTGACTGAGCCGCTGAGCGTTTCCATGAGGATTTCGAATAATACAGACACGGAGAGTCAGTGAAAGATTGATACTGTTTTATAATGTTGATACCTTTAACAAAGACTTTAATTCAAGTCTCAAATTGAGTATAACCTGTCATAAAATTGATAACCAAAGTGAATGATAAAATTTATTTATAGCCTGGTGCTTTCGTAAATAATGTCAAAGTCTATAAGACTTCAAGGTTAGACTCTTAACAAACTGGTCCAGTAGGTAAGACCATATTATGTCTCTTACGGAGTTACGGCTCACTGCACAATGTAAACGAGGGTCATATTTTTGGTAATTTTAAATAATAAAGCGGATACAATCGCTGCTTGCAGTTCGACCTTGATTCTGATTCGATATTTTAAAGCGGCTTTATCTCAATGATGAGATAGCAATGTAGAAATAAATGTGATAAAGCTTTGAAGATGCTTCAGTAATGCGAGAGCAAATTAGGGAGGTTGCCCACGGCGACTTTTTGCAGAGATTCAGTAGCGCGTTTCGTTAATGCGCGTCTGCATCGCTACGTTTGGCCGTTTGTCGCATTTGCAACGCGTGACGGAGGCGATTCAGTAGGTAGTCTGTATCGATGCAAACGCGCGACTGTATCGATTCAGCATCGTCACTAACGCGCGACCGTTTCGGGCGACATCGGGTAAAAAGAGCGAATGTTGATAATGACATTCTATAACGTCTTCTTAATTTTTCCTCGTGCTTTATTAGCTTTTGGAACGTTGTTACATAATGGCTACCAAGTAACGTTTCTTTATTTTATGGGATCACCTAAAATTTACGTTGCCCACGCCGTGGCTGCATCCGTAAAAGCAACAAAAAAGAGAACGCGACCAACGTTGTCTCGACTTAGTCAATCTTACAACTGTAGCGTCCACAGACATTCACAGGTAAGCACTACAGCGCACGACTGTATCGATGCTGAATCACGACTGTATCAATGCTGCATCGCGTTAGTCGCGATTCAAAATCTTATGGGCGAACGTATACGACCAGCGACAGCATTGCGACTGTATCGTGGTCTTTTTGCGACTGAATCGCTATAAAAAGTCGCCGTGGGTGGGCGACCTCCCTTTTAGTTCTGATTACGCACGTTATTTAAAAAATATACGTAAGTGTCTGAGGAGTTACCAAAAAAAGAATGACACATAGTAGGTACAAATATAGGTATAGGTACAAATAGGTTTCCGCCAAATACACGATTAAAATATTGGTTTCCGTTTTCCCGTTATTTAAACAAAGCAATATAATGTATTGTTGTAATTTATTGATTATTTTGGATCATAGTAAACCTAGGTATACAAAATAAATAGGGAAAAAAATCGCGGCTAAAAAAATGGCTCCTGCATCCAGGCGCGACGTGACGCGAGACGGAGCGACGCGATTCTGGTAGAACAATTTCCATGATGTTCTCATAGAAATGGTTCTACTAGAGTCGCGTCGCGCTGTCGCGTCACTCCTGTCTGCGGGAGCCTTTATTGACTAAAACAATAACAGCAATTTCCTTAATAAGTAAAACGATTTTTCTTATGTGTCCTGGAAGGCAATTCTCGCGTTTACACTCGTTGATGACGCATTCGTCATTGTCGCTCGTCTCTCTATGTCGCTTGTAAAATGGTGACATTATCCCGTTTCTTCTATTCTCACTACAAGTCGATCGTAAATCTCTAGTCTAGGGACAAAAATGTTGCCATTATGCGTCGTACGAAGTAATCCATTCCACATAACGATGCTACTTTTTTGACGCAATCGTTAATGCACTTTTGACCATCTTTATAAATGATTTTTAAGTCAAAAACATGGTTTGAGCAGCATTATATACGTATTTCATAAACATTTATCAATATCATCATCATTATTGATTTCGTAACTCCATTTTTATTTTATTAAGTTCTCCTTAGTATTTCCTACAATGGAATGCTGATTAGTCATCGATATTTGTCACGTCAAATTAAAGTCATAAATTTGTTGTTTTTCTACATTGGTTATCTATATATAAATTAATTAATTAAATAAAAACAGAATGACTGCCAATGATATTTTAATTAAACTGATGACTACCACATTAACATCAAGGCTTATTAAGATGGAAAAGAAGCAGAGGAAGCGTGGTTGTCGTAAAGAGTACGGTACTGCACCAACCGGACTGTCCTGCTGTTTCAACGACGCTTCTGTAGCTACGTGTCCCGGCTACATTACTTTACAAAGGTCCAAAAAATTATTGGGAAATCCTTGCGAAAACAAATTTCGCCCTAAGGGTCGCGTTAGGAGTCTCGTCACAGCAGGAATTCAAATTTCTTTGTGGTCAAAGTGCCGCACAAACATCTGTCGAAATTCATGAAGACTTCAGGCGAGAGGTGAAATGGTCCGGCGATCCCTAAGTTCGCGGACAGCACGCGACTCGGCGCTTCGATATCCGTGGCGCTACTCATGACGCCGACTATTTGTGTAAACTTGTGATTATTATAATGCATTGTTTACGTATTGTATTTTTGTTATATATATATACTATAGCAGGTTATATATTAGTTTTACATTGAAAATAATAAAATAAAAATATTTGAAATCTTTATTGTTTGAAATGTATTTGAAACACTATTTATTTATCATGTTAGTGGTACTGTAGGTGGTACTATAATAATAGGTGAGTAGGTACATCATTTATTTGTAGTGACAAAAGAACCTTTATATAAATACTTTACAGACTCATTAATAAATCCAGTATACACCCAAGTATAAACCACAAAAACGTATTCACCACTCATGGGACTTTAGTTTTGGTCATGCTTCTCTGTAACATCTATACACAACTCCAGCCGGCCAAAATTCTGGGCTGAGGACGACATCCTTTTGCAGCGCGGAAACCTGGAGGATGTAGGAATTAAAATTTGTAGTCTTGCTCGATTGCATCGTCCCTCCTTCGGCCCGGATTAGACCTTGGCTCCTTCTCTCTTGATGTCTGTCGATCCAACCAGGAAATGTACAGAAGCAAGGTGGGCACTGCTACTCGAAAATCCTCGCTTCCAGAAGAGGTACCGTGTTTGTTGCTATTGCGTCACGATTGACCCTTCTTGCCCTCAATCAGAGTAAAACTCTCCTCGTCCACTTAACTGGTTTAGAAATCAACAACAATCTTTAAAAATGATTTCATTTGGCAACCCTGACTGAATACAAACCCACATTCAAGTTACCTTTTAGGTAAGTTTACAGCAAACAAAATATCAATTAAATTTTCGCGTTTTTGATAATGCATATTTCGGAATACAATGTCTTCTTATTAATCATGTTGGATATGAAGTAGTTTTCTGGTCATGCTTGGCGGCCGTCCTGTCGGTTCCGGCGCTGTCTTGCCCTTACCGCCCCTCTTTTCTTTTTAAATCCTCCGACTGCCGTCGTCCAGGTATTGGAACCGGCCTGCAGCCTGTCAAGTATTCACGGACTTTTGGATCCCCCTCGCAGGCTTTCTGGCCTTCTCCGCATGCTTCTTATTTCCCTTTTCGGATTTCGTGGACCTCGTCCTCGATTGTTCCTGTCGCCGTTTGTCCGCTACAAGTGGCAGTCGGAGGTTTGCCGCAGGAAGGGGTTCTCGGTTCCATATTCTCCAATCGAGCAGTCAGCTACTGATTATTCGCCAGCTGGTCTTGATCCTGAGACACGTGCTGGAGTGGAACCGACAGCTGCGGAAGTCAAATTCGCTTGCTGCTGGCTTAAATCAGCTCTTAGAGCGGGGACCTCTCTCTGGAGTTCCTCTACGCCGTCCATTACCTGGTGGTTAAGAGCTGCCACCGTCATACCTTCTGACAGCGGTGGTCTGTAATCACCATTCTCTGACCTGTCGGGACATTTCAGCGACCCCTTCCATCGTACTGCCTTACGGCCCTCTCGCCTCGCGGCATTGAACTCCGCCGTAGTGAAAGAGAGGAAGAACAATATTTTATTTGGGACACGCACAGGAAATACAAAGAGTAAAAATAATAATAAAACAGGAGCATTTAAAACGAACAAAATTTACAATAAACAAGTAAAAAATGAAAGATCTGTGCTAGTACTGACCAATGAGGCGAAGTTTTTGCGCATCGCTCTGCCCCACCTGCATAACCCTATCAAAGTCGCTCGCCCCGATGACTCTCGACGTATCAGGGCGCTTCATAAAGCCACCCCGAGACTCGCGCGATAACACCGAACCGGCGCTCCGAGAGGTGTCACGCGACCTCTTCCTCTCCTCACTGTCCTCTTAGCTCCTTTTGAGTACCCGTAACGACTGAGTGGAGGTGACTTTTGGATCCCCTTCGTTGGCGTTGGCCTCCCCCACAGGCTTCTTATTTCCATTTCCGGGTTTCTTGGCCTCTTGCGCGGGTCCCTTCCTTGATTGTTCCGACAGTTAGTTTTATCCCAGAATTAAATGTCACGACAGTTCTTCAGATACTGAAGCGTTCTTCAGTACCTGAAGAAGTGTGACATATAAAAATATTGTAAGCAACATATTATATCGACCTACTTTCTTTTAATAGTATTTCTTTCTTCGGCTGATTTGGAGAACTTGATATATTTCGTCAATATATCTTTGTGGCTTTGGTAACCTTCCGTATAGCTTTTGACACTGACTGCTGAGACATTACCGTGCCATTGCTTCTTCCTACTATTCTTTAGCTTCCAGTACCAAAAAACGATAATGCAACCAAAATCTGAAAATGATTTGGTCTGGAAATCTTTTTAAATAGAAAGAAAGAAACAAAGAAAAATATTTTATTTGGGACAATTATTTATTTATAAATATGTCGGAGAAACAGCATTCTTTTCGACATCGTCATTAGTGGTCATGAGTTTAGTGGGCGTCATTAGGGTGAAATGCGAGCACAAAACAAAGTATTCACTGTTTCATACAATTTAATGGCAGTTATTTTACAACGTTGATAATCACTGAAGGAATCAATATCTCACAATAACTAATTTGCTTAAATAATTATATTCGAGCAGCAGGTTCGCGACACCGATCTAACTTTATCACCAGCGATCCACCTCGATCAACCACCGTTACTCTAATGAATCCTCACTCTACCCCACCAAAGTTAAGATGGCGCCTCGACCCTACTCTAGATTTATCCTCGGCTCTGATTGGACGTTATACAATGCAGTGACTTTTAAATAAATTTGTTAGATTTACACAATATTAAAATGTAATAAATCAAATCAAATGAAATTAGGATTTAACAAGTTATTTTTAGTTAACAATCAACCTTATCAATTAATCGTATGCAACCAACAATCAACTCACCGTTTACTTCGGCCGACAAATATACAGTATGGAAACCACATATATGCAATAAATGAAACCACAAGTAATACTAGTCCACAGAAGTATAGCAAAATTAAATATTAAATAAAACACCGTAAATTAAAAAAGTGAAATTTTCAAACAAAATAAATGTCAAAATAAATTCTATAAAAGTAAACACTCTGTTTAGAAAACGTACCTTGACCTCAGGAAGAGCGGCAACTACCTACGCACGCGGGCGACATCCAATGGCGGCTTTTTTGTCGGCACCGGCGTTTGATCGTTTGTCAATGTTCGATGAAATCAAAATTCACTTAGTTCATTTTTACCGCCACGCTTTTATTTCGCGATAACTGAACTGAACTAACTAAATTAACTATTGCACATTAGTAAAAAAAAGGAAACTTAAATTTTCACATTTTCAAAATGTCCACCACGTTTCTGAATGCACAAGTTACATCGCCGCACAATGTTGTCCCGAAGCCTGCTCAACAAATTTCGTTTAGGATCCTGAGCCATGGCTTTTAATTTGTCAAAGGCAGCGACAATACGATTGCGCAGTTCATCTTCGGTTTCGGAAACCCGCGAGTAAACTTCATTTTTAATAAAGCCCCATAAAAAGAAGTCTAGAGGAGTGAAGTCGGGCGACCGAGCTGGCCACCTGCGGGGGCCATAGCGCCCAATCCATTGTTCGCCGAACATGGTGTTAAGCCGCTCTCTCGCGACGAGTACGGAGTGTGGAGGAGCTCCGTCTAACTGGAACCATACCCGCCTGAAAGCTACCACAGGCAATCTTTCTAAATATCGTGCTATCGGGCCGTTAAGAAGATCTAGAAACTTCTGTGCATTCAGGTTTCCGTTGATAAAAACAGGGCCGATTATTTGATCTCCGTGAATGCCTGCCCAAACATTAACGGAAAAACGGTACTGATGAGCTGATTCTCTAAATAAATGGGGATTCGTATGGCTCCAGTGACGCAGGGTTTGTCGGTTCCACATGCCGTTCCGAGTAAACGTGCTTTCATCTGTCCAAAATACGTCTGATAAAAAATGTTGGTCTTGAGAGATTTTTTCAAGTACCCAGCGGCAGTAAAACTCTCTAATCGGCTTATCACGGGGCAGCAGCGCCTGAACCTTTGCATATTTATAAGGACGTATTTTGTTCCTTTTCAGCACTTGATGTATTGTTCTATGGCTCACTCTAAACCACCAAAAAAACCATTTCACCTCTCGCCTAAAGGTAAAAATCGTACCATTTCACCTCTCGCCTAAAGTCTTCATGAATTTCGACAGATGTTTGTGCGGCACTTTGACCACAAAGAAATTCGAATTCCTGCTGTGACGAGACTCCTAACGCGACCCTTAGGGCGAAATTTGTTTTCGCAAGGATTTCCCAATAATTTTTTGGACCTTTGTAAAGTAATGTAGCCGGGACACGTAGCTACAGCAGCGTCGTTGAAACAGCAGGACAGTCCGGTTGGTGCAGTACCGTACTCTTTACGACAACCACACTTCCTCTGCTTCTTTTCCATCTTAATAAGCCTTGATGTTATTGTGGTAGTCATTAGTTTACTTAAAATATAATTGGCAGTCATTCTGTTTTTATTTAATTAATTAATTTATATGTAGATAACCAATGTAAAAAAGCAACAAATTTATGACTTTAATTTGACGTGACAAATATCGATGACTAATCAGCATTCCATTGTAGCAAATACTAAGGAGAACTAATTTTAATTCTAATAATAAAATAAAAATGGAGTTACAAAATCAATAATGATGATGATATTGATAAATGTTTATGACATACGTATATAATGCTGCTCAAACCATGTTTTTGACTTAAAAATCATTTACAAAGATGGTCAAAAGTGCATTAACGATTGCGTCAAAAAAGTAGCATCGTTATGTGGAATGGATTACTTCGTACGACGCATAATGGCAACATTTTTGTCCCTAGACTCGAGATTTACGATCGTCTTGTAGTGAGAATAGAAGAAACGGGATGATGTCACCATTTTACAAGCGACATAGAGAGACGAGCGACAATGACGAATGCGTCATCAACGAGTGTAAACTCGAGAATTGCCTTCCTGCTACTTAGCAATCAATCTACTTAGCAAACAATAATCTAATAAGTTGTCAGATTTTCATCAGTACCTAGATATAATTATATTCAGCCGAGTTGTGCACCCATTGATGCCATAAGTAAAACCAGGGCCGGATTTCGGGGAGGGCATCCGGGGCGACCGCCCCGGGGCCTCCACAAAAGAGGGGCCCCCACAATAGAGACCTCGAAAAAAAGAAAAATTTTAAATTCCGACGAGTAAACACTAGTAATCAACTTTTCCTTTGATATTTTTTTTCGCTGTTTAACACACGGTGTGTAGATACAACGATTAAGGTACCTTGCCCTCACTGCCCTATCTAAAAAATCCACCCTCTTTAAAAATTACTGAAAAATGCGGGAAAAAAGTTATCGTCTGTTCCACAAAATTTTTGGGGCCTACACTTTTTGGTTGCCCCGGGGCCTCCATATGCTTAAATACGGCCCTGAGTAAAACGAAATGAATCAGCAAGTTGACGATGACATTTATTTTCATGACCTGTTGCTATATTTTATAAAACTCAACCATGTATGGGTGCGTGGTATTATTATGGAGTATGCGATTCAACCTCGAAAATGAGCAACATTGGACTAATATAGGACCAAAGAGAGAGTCGTTCCACTTTGCTTGACTTCGGTGGCTTTTAAATACCTACTTAGCACCCACAATTAGAGATACTTAATTATAGCCTGTTCTTCTACATCGTTCCCACGATACTGAGGATCACGACCACATATGATGCATCTCCACGTTATGCGGTCCAACATGGTAAAATCAAAATATTTTATTTCACATAAACCTACATGGGCACTTATGAAACGTCAGAAGCTAGGTGCACGGTACCAATTGGCAGCCTTCTTAATCGCATCTGACCATCTTGCCGGTGCTCTGCCTTGCGCGCTTTATGATGCTGGGCTGGATAGAAACCCGGCCCAGCATCATAAGCCTTTCCAGACAATGCTAAGCATAATAAATACGTCCGAAAAAGCTGAGGGCACGCTCCTGGCATATTGTAGATAGCCACGGTGTTGAGTTCCTCCAGTATGGTATTTTGCGTTCTCATGGCGTTCCATGGTATACGAAGTAGCCCCCGCCAACACCACATCTCGAAATCATCGATCTTACTGCTTTCGCGGCTTATAATGCACCAAGTTTCCGCGCCATATTGCTGTTAGTCCTGCTGCTACCTTAGCATAATTAGCTTAATAATAAGCTTAGCTTAGCTTATTGAGCCTGGCTGCTGAGTGTGGGGTCCTGGGTTCGATTCCCAGGGCGGGTAAAGTGTTATTGGGTATTTCCATTAGGATTTTCTTAGTAACAGCCCGGAGTTTGGAAGTTGGCGGTGTGATACCCCCGTGCCTCGGAAAGCATGTTAAGCCATTGGGCCTGCGCCTGAACTCTCTCCGGTCGTGTCGGATTGCCGTCCCATCGGATTATGAAAGCGAGGGAAGAGAGAGTGCTCCTATGTCTGCGCACACACTTGTGGACTATAATATTACGTCCCGCGCCGGCGGCTAGTTTCCGTTAAGATTGGCCGACATGGCCGAAATACGATCTGGAGGACTATAATTAGCTTATTGTTCCCACTTCTGGGACACAGGGCCTCTGTGTGTGAAAGGGAGTGGGTCGTAATGCATCACGCGGCCACAGTGAGGTTTAGATGTCCCACGTCTTCGAATTTTAGGTACTAAGACATCCCACAAGCCACAAGATTTCGAAGGAAATTACTAATCGATTTCGTTCTCACGATGTTTTCCTTATGGTGTACCTACATAATAAAGAGTATTCTATTCTATTCTATTTCTTCGCCGCTATGAAAAAATAAAAGAATCCTAGGAAGAAAGACAAATTTTTTTTTTTCGAACACGCACAAGAATTACAAACAATAGAAAAGGAAAGAAAGAAAATATCACAAACATCGTTTAACATTTATAACTAACAATTTTTTTTTTTTTTTATTGGCCAAGAAAGACCTGTGCGAGGCTAAAAAGGCTCCTATCTCAGCTAAGTGCCGCGATATTTAAAAAATGTGTACCGCAGCGCTGATATTCTAATAGGGCCCGAAGGTATTACAATAGAAATGTTAAAAGTTCTAGCACTTCTAGCTGTATAGGTATAAAAACTAGCATTTTACTACTAGATACTAGTTTTTTTTTTGTCGTAGTATTTTTGTGGTAGTAGTCATTTTTATTCTAACGGTCAAACCAGTCAGTGAGTCATCGTAGAGGACATGACCGCTCACTCGTTTACAACAATAAAACCTTTTTTGAACAAGGCGTGACGGAATGTTGATGTAATCTGTGGTCTGTGCAAAAAAATACAAAACGAGTTCCCTCCTAAAAACGCTCGGTCTAATGACCTCTTTTAACAAGTCATGCATAAAAAAGTTACCTACTAGAAGTGTACCTACCTTGAAGGCAGGGGCGTAGCTACCGCCGAATCAGCCGTATCAATGATACGGGGCCCCGACGTGTGTAGTAATAATTTATTCGTACAATATTACCCAAGACCTCATTCTTATTGATAAGAGGCCCATAATAAGTTGAAACCGACTGCTGCAGCAGGCGGTTTCAACTGCTCAATGGCAAGTTAAGTCATTGACGTTGACTGCACGAGCGGTTCAAATCAAAGTCAAATCAAATCATTTATTTCAAATAGGCACATAAAAGGCACTTTTGAACGTCAAAATTTACAAAAAAATAGAATTGATTCTAGTTGCCCCTTCCTAAAGGTAGTTTCGTATGGAGAAGAATGGGCAAGAAACTCCACCGTTACTCTTTTAAAATATTTTACAATATTATGTAAGTTCACATTAATTATGTAATCATATGTGAAGACAATGCACCTAGAATAAAATTACTATACCACAATAGGTAAAAAGAATTAAATATAATGCAAAGGCAGGTAAATTAATTATGTGATAGATACATGGTGCTCACATATTTACAAATATTGAAAAGTAGATGATGTTTCCAAAATTTTAACAAGTAATAATTTAGTGTGTGAGTTAAAGTAGTTAAGTAAGTTCGTATTTTGATCACTGACTAACTGTTCGAGCAGCCGGTGTATGGCCGGCCTAAGGGTAGCCATACACCCGACGGGCAGTTTGAAGCAGTTAGGATTGACTGCTTAAAGCTACGACTACATAGTGAATTATAACACACATAGTGAAACATACATAGTGAAATATAAAAAAAAATATAAACAAACTATTCTATTCTATAGTCTCACACTTCCCTCTTGGCTGGCCATACACGAGCTGCTAGAGCAATTACTTAATTTGTTACGACAATGAACTCTAAAATATACGATTTGGCCTGAATACTACGTATACCCGAACTGCAAAACGTTTTCGCGGTTTTAACATAAACATAATGATTTATTAGTTTCACGCAAATTTGCTGAAACGTAAACATCAGCGGCTGAAACTCAGAACTATAAATAAATACTACATACTTTATGTACACACGGCTACATAGCAAGCTACAATTTCCAGAATGAGCTGACCTCTCACTGTACGGAAATCCTATACAATGCGGGATCACCTTATAAAGGAAATATATAGCTGGATATTTAGCCGTGTGTACTAAAGCGCGCAAAATCATTTGGGATTCACATAAAACTGTGTTTTATAGCAAATAATTACTCTAGAAATAGTAGAATTAAGTAGTGGTAATATTGTAAGTCTTGAATTAATTGTTTAAACGCTTATTCGGAATTTTAGCTATTCTGAGTATTTCTGAGATATTCTCTCATCCTAAAACTACAATATTTTTGTGCAGTTGATTTTTTATCAACTGCTCAAACCTTCTAAGGGCTCCCACTAACAGGCACGATGCGACAGCGCAACACAAAGGCACGTCTCGTCGCGCAGCATGCGGTGCCTTTGTGACGCGCTGTCGCGTCGCGCCAGTGTGCACAAGCCTTTATTGTTGCTAATAGAACTACTTAAAGTTAATGAGACAACTGTCAGCTTTTGTGAGTTCGTCTTTAGAAAATATTTGATGGATTGAATACTATCGTGAAATATTAAAGCGTGCAGGGCCGTATTCCATCTTGTAAAATTATCTAAGTCAACTTGCAAACAATAGAACATTTTTATTAAATACATGAATCATTCTTATTTCTTTATATTTCTTCAACAGGGCATGAACCCGCGACTCGCATTCGCCATCCTCTCATCAGCATGCTGGTCAGCCTTCCAACATGGATACAACACCGGAGTTCTGAACGCACCACAAGCTGTAAGTCAACCTCCGCCTAACCTTTCCCGAACTACATTCACGTAGGTTTAAGGCTCGTGCACACTGACGCGACGCGACAGCGCGACACAAAGGCACCGCGTGTCGCGCGACGGCCGGTGCCTTTGTGTCGTGCTGTCGCGTCCTGCCTGTTTGCTGGAGCCTTTATACGTGAATGTTATTTCTATGACAATCAATAATACCAAATTGTAGCAAAAATCGTAAATAACATGCGAACGCTTTGTTGTCTTTTTTTGATGTGATAAATGATAAATGATTTTATTTCTGTAAGTAGGTTTGAACAAACACTTTTACACGTCAATCATATTTTAAAAATTTGATGAGGTCGGCGTTTCCTATCTGACTACTCTGAGAAGAAAGGCCGAAACAAACTCAGAGGTCAGTCTCTTTTAAAGTCTAGACATAATCTTGGTCAGATCATGTGAAGACCATGTAGATTTGTGTCTGAAATGGTCTTTTGAGGAAAAACCAGACAGATTGAGTGGACCTGTCCAGTCAGTGCACGCATTTGTCAGTAATCGTGCAGCTCAACTCAGAACTTACGGAGCTCAGCGATTCGACGAACAATACCAAAGAAAATACATTTAGGTAGGCCACAAAAATTACTCAAACTGCCAGACCATGATTAAAATTAACTGAGGAGAAAAAAGAAAAAAAAAAGCAACAATGACCCACATAGTCTTCACATGCACAATATTAAAATAATAATCATATATTCAATGTAGCCTGCATGCTACGAGTACTCACATTCACAGACAGTTTTCTCTTTAAATGTCTGTGTATGTTGGGTTCGGCTTTCAGTCTTACCGGATGCAGCTGAATACCAGTATTCTACATTGCACGATAGCCTATCTGACATCCATAGCCCAGTTATTGGGCAACAAGATACGAATCGTCGAATCGGAAACTGTTTTAATAATAGCACTATACTTGAATTTCATTTGGAATGTTAATTAATAATTCATAGTTCTTTGTATTTGTATGTACATTGCATGTGTTTATATTCAACACAATGTAAATTGTTTTATGAATAATGAAATGAAAAATTAATGAAATAATCGTTTGCCGCCATCTCGACTATTTTATCAGGTGTTAAGAGAGTGTGCTGTGTTCCGTCTTTTCCAAAGTAAATAGTCGCCATCGTTATGCCGAAAGTGGTTAATTAGTCTTGAAGGTCAAACCCGCGCGCAGACTTATCTTATTTTATTTTATTTTTTACTTTATTTATTTGGGAAAATAAACAGTTACACATTACAGTATTACACAAAATTTGTGCTACAGAGTGAGTACCCACGACATTTTCCACATATTATAAAAACAAGTTATAAAATTAATGCGATGTGCGCTTACAATTTGAAAAATACATTATGTGTTACTGATAAAATTAAATTAATACGGCCCGCGAATCATATTTAGATCAACATACCTGACACTGACCTGCAAATTGCAAAAAACGTAAGAAAATTTGAATTTCGCGGGCTACCTTGGCGCATACTTTACGTGTATTCCGGGCAAAGAATATACATATAGTAGGGCCTCGATAAACTGAACACCCAAAATTTACACCCTCTTCGGATTAATGAGGCGTTTGGATTATAGTATGCAGATATTTTAAAAGGTGCTTTTTGAAATAAAACAGTTTTTTATAATTGATATTGAATACAAATTTTTATAATTAAGTTTAATTACGCTTTAAAAAAAATCTAGTATAGTCCTTTAACGAGTGGTGTTAAATGACAATGAAAATGCTTTATCCCTGAATTATTCTTTTTCCTCTCTTAATTTGACTTGCGCGAGCGAGAGGGGGTCGTTCGGATTACAGAGGCGTTCGGATTATCGAGGCGCTACTGTACTACTCTCTAACGAGAGATTCCGGGTGTGATTCCGTGCATTGCACCACAAGCTGAAAGTTACATAATATCACGCAGGGGTAGGCAGAGACGTATATGTAAATTACTTCTTGATTCTATAATGCAGTTCATCTAACATAACAGACAGCTGTGCTGCTGGGGAGTTAGTTGCGCCGTCTCCCCAGCTAAAGCACTAGGAAGTGGTGAAGGGCGGGCGTTTTGGGGGACTGTCTTATGTAATTTTGACGTTCAAACAGTGCTGATTCTCAGCATAATTTGTATAAATGATTTGTAGTGCTCCTACATTTCGCCAGTCATGCTAAAATTTGTTACCAGTGACTGTGTATCGTGTAGGTAATTAGGTATAACCAGCTAAATCCAGTTATGTGTTGATTTGGCACTTTGATAGGATGTTTTAGAGTTACTAGCACCCATATTCTAAATGAAAATATCAATATTTCTTAGACTTGACTAAGTGCCATACCTCACCGGGACGTCATCGCCATGGTGGTGCAGCCAGGTCGCGTCGCCAACAAAATGTATGATTGGCTGCGTAACCAAACGGAAGCTAAGTGAGCCCGCTATACAGGGTCAAATTAAATTAGCTAGCGATACTCCGCAGACGTGATGGGTGTCGATATCTAAACATGGTAAAACAAAAAAATAATAATTTGGTTGTTTTTTTTGTGGGGTCATCGACCTCATATAATTAAAATATCAATTAAAAAAATCTGTTTTTCTTTTGTGTAAACTTCACAAACGTGATGGGTTTCCATATTATCTTAACACGATAAAACAAAAGGAAACAGATTTTCTCAACTCAAACTTCAAGTAACAAAACTACCAGCGGTCGTTGACCCCAAAAAAGCATCAAATCATTTTATCGTGTTTAGAGATCGATATACCCATCACGTCTGCAGAGTTTCGCTAGCTAATTTATTTTGATCCTGTATAGCTGTATACATTTAGTTAACAGCGCGACCTGGCGCAACGCCAGTCGCCATGGCATATAAGTGTATAATCTATGGCCATGGCGTCCCGGTAAGATATGGGTCTTAACCTCACTTATGTGGTTTGTTATTTTATTTGCAATTTTAGTCCTCATCTGAGTTTCCTCAGTCGAGGTGAGTTGAGGAACCAACTGTCAAATATAGGGTACGTCGGGATCCATCTTAACGATGTTGCCTTGGAACTAATAACCGAACAACGTTTTTTTATTTTATTTATTCGATTTTCATACTTCCTTTTGCAGACTTTTTTGAAGACGCTATTTACGAAATGCAAAAAATTCATTTGAGTTTTGTGATGAAAATTAATTTAAAATAACATTTCACTTCACTAAACAGAGAGAGCCGCCATCTTGGTTTTCTATTTTAACCTCATCATTGGCGTTAGCGCCCCCGAAAAATCCAGAAAACTTTTCAAAACGTTTGAGTGATGACGATCTAAGATCGGGGTAGGTAGCCCGACTGAGAGAAAACTTCATACAAACCCGCAAAGATAGGCGCACTTCTAAAAAGCGCGGCAGTACAAAACTCAAAAGCATTGCCTCTGCTGTGGGGGGTTACTCTGTGGCGAGACGTTCGTGCTAATTCGGAAACATGATGAGTCCCGAAGCGAATACTTTTCTTTGAAAAGCTGAATGGATGTAAGTACATTGCCACAAGGATCTTTTGGCTCAGCGCAGACAGAACGGAGCGCAGCGGAGAGGATTTTATTAACGCACTTGAAAATAAACTTTAAAATGATTACAATAAAGTGCATAAATGCTTGAACCTGACAAAAAATGCTCGCGCGTCCTCGAAGATACGCGGGTATCCCCACGCGGCGTCGAGTTGGCACCCGCGTCGTACGTGTACTTTCAGTCTTGTCACTGAGTTTAAAGAGGGAGGACGTAATTTTTTAGATTTTTAATCCGAAGTACCTACATAACGAACAGTAAAATGGACGAAGAAAAATTAATATGTTTAGTATCATCTCATGAATGTTTATTTAATGTGTCGAGCAGAGCATATAGTGACAAATTAGTAAAGATGAATGCGTGGGAAAGAATTTCCGAAGAAATGGGAAAACCAGGTAGGTACCTATTAAGTAATTGTTTTATGTAGGTATGTTCTTCCATTTCTTCTTCCGCCAAAAGCACAATTATAATCATATCCCAGTCCACCATAGTTGACGAACTTTCGCGACAAACTGGCATGTTTACCGTAGAGTGGTAACCCAGAACGGTTTACTCGCGCAGGCTCGCGAGGTCGCGCGCAATCTCGAGCATACGCGATCCGTAAAGAAAATGCCCGAGACCGCGCGGGGATTATTCCTCTCTGTCTGCGCTGACCCTTTGGTGCTCGAATGATGTTCAAAGTGTGACGCTGTTGATAAACATTTGTTCAATTGTTTTGTGAAGTGTATTCACAAAACAAGATGGCGGCGTTGGTTTCGATTTTGGCCACGCGCCAGAAGGTATTACAGCTATATGTGGGTATTTGAAGGACAGAAATAAAACATAAATACCATTTAAGTTTTAATTTTTAGCTCTAAATAATGCCAAACGCAATTCAGCCTCCTTCCTCTTAGCTCTATTGCAGAGTAGAAGTTCCTCTGCAGCTTCTCTCTCAGCTTTAGCTTTGTAGTAGTTCTCCTCGGCAGCCTTCACTATCCACTCTTTCTCAACTATTGTGAGTTTGTGAAGTTCTTGTTCTCTATTTTGGGATCTGTCACGAATGACATGACATGAAGATCGAAATCTTCGAGGGATATAGACTTCCTCTTGGGGCACTCCATTCCGCACATTTCTAGATCCTGTAACGTAACAAATAAAATCCATGAACATACCATAAAATTACGCTTGCAATCCCCTATAGAGTATTAGGAACAGGGTATAAAATTCACACATTCTTCATAGAAAAAGGAGGATCCTCCGACCACACGGGTGTTGTGTCTGGTGGGCAACTACCCAACGATTGATGTCGGGACGGTGTATATATGCTAGTAGCGCGGTAAATTTTGCTTGCGCGATGCAGGATTTTGCGTGACGTTAGTGTGACGCGTAGTTCGCATGTGGCGATGTAGATGCCGCCACGCCCGAAAGGATAGACCGTAGAGGTGTACCTATAGTACATCCACATTTCGCCAGTTATGTTTAAGTCCCATACAATGGCGACGAGCCTATTGCTATTAACCGGGCATGAATAAGAATGTTTACAAATGTTGCAATTTGTTGAATGTAAACAAAAGCAATCTTTTTTTGTCAGATTTAAGTAAATTTCTCAAACATGATTTACATAAAAGAGAAAAAATTATCTTTTAAAGGAGATTACTTACTTCGCTGATTTCGCGTTGGCAGTTCCAGCGCCTCGGGGGAAATTGACGGTTGCTCCAGGGAGAGTGGGTCGGCAGGTATAGCAGATGTATGGGTGGGTGAGATGGCTGCTGGCTCATGTCTTGCAGGTGGACCCTGCACAAAAAACTGAATATCATTGACTGATACACAAATACAGGGTGACAGGGGCATCGACGCGCAAACTATAACCATAAATAAAAATAAAATAAATAAAAAAAAGTTTATTTTCTCCGCCACATAATGAAAAGTTGGTACAATACATAATTGTGTGTACAAAAATACAAAAATACATTAATGTTGTGGAGACTGGAGCCTGTACTAGGAATACCTGTGTTACAGGTCTCCAGGCCTCCAAACGACACGGACAAGTGACACTGATACAAACGTCTACTAACAGATGACAATGATAATGGGATGGAAATAAAAAATAATAAAAGAAAATAATGCAAAACAAGGAACAAAAAAACAAAGCAAATTAATAAATTAGACAGCAAAGTAGGGTGTGTGGGTGTGTGGATGAACTCAGCACATGATTCTAGACCCCCTAGCGTAGAAATATTTCGTCAGTTATCAAAAAATAAATCAGCTGTTTCATAGAAAAGTGCAATACATACACGGTCAAAATGTATGGAACAGCATTTTTTTTTTAAATAACCTACGAAGAATTTCAACGCTGATTGTTCGAAAGAGTTACCGTGGCCCTGGCGCACAGGCAACTGAAGGAACACGGGTGGGTTTTAGTCAGTAAGAGTCTGACACGCCCTTCCGCTCCGCCCAGTGCGTTAGGTCATTTGATGATATGCCACCCAAAAAAAAAGGTGCGCAGTCGTTCAGAATAATGAACTGAATCCATGGTAACAGGTTGCGCGTCGATGTCCCTGCCACCCTTTATTTTATGTAAATACAGGTTGTAAAAATACCCATCACACAGCCGTCAACAACGCATTCTGTACATCAAACTAAGTAACAAAGCACAAAAAATTACTGGGAAACGAATTTTATTTTTTGTTTGAAAAATAGCTGGTTTCGGTAGTGTGTAACGTAACGCACGCAAAACATTGTGCTTATGGGTGCATGCAACAGTACAGGGGTCTTGAGAGTATTTAAAAGTCAGTAAAAGTTGTAATTTTGACCTTTAATATCTCCGTAACCAGAAGGTTCGCAGGTATGGTCCAGTACAAAAAATATGATAACAATGACGTGACGGGGAGTACAAGTGACTCTCGGCTTCGTTAAGTGTCTTTTTACACCCGTTATATGCAAAAAGGAATAAGAACTTAATAACAATAATGAAATACTATCTAGAATTCATGCAAACCTAGTACTTTTTGTTAGGTTCCAGCTCAGAACTTGAGCACAACAGAAACCGAAACACAGAACAGAATACCGTCTTCACATGTAAATTGCACCCATGCGAAACCGGGGCGAGTCGCTAGTACATTATAAATTACTAGCTTTTGCCCGCGGCTTCGCCCGCGTGGAGGTCGGAAATTATCCCACGAGAACATACTACCGCGATAAAAAGTATCCTATGTGTTAATCTAGGTTATAAACTATCCGTGTTCCAAATTCCATCTAAATCTGTTCAGTAGTTTTTACGTGAAAGAGTAACAAACATCAGTCCATCCATCCTCACAAATTTTACATCCTAACTAATATCCTAACTTCCTAACTAATATTATAAATGCGAAAGTAAGTTTGTTTGTTTGTAACCTTTTCACGCCTAAACCACTGAACCGATCATCCTGAAATTTTGCACATACGTTGTCAGATCTACAGAAACGGACATAGGGTACCTTTCATCCCGAAAAAAAATACTGTTCCCGAGGAAAACAGCAATAAAATTCTTATGATAATAGATGGCGCCACGTGTCTTTCGAATCATGATTGAATTATATGTATTATTGTAGAAACTTAAGTAGTGTGTTAAGAGTATTTTTAATTTAAGTACTTACTTACTAACTATAATCCCCTGAACAACCCGAATTGATTGTCAAATTCTAAATTAACGCGAGCGAAGCTGCGGGCAAAAGCTAGTTTATAATATTAGTAGGATTTATAACTTAAAAATGATTTATTAAAAATTATTAATTAATTATTATAAAAAATTATTATTACCGATGGAAAAGCTGGCACTCTTGCGTCCGTTTGTGGCTCTCCATTACCCTCTCCCATGATTGAGAGGATCCTTAATTCCATTTGGGAGAGGGTTGTTGGTACCAATGGGCCTCCACCAGCACATGCTGACCGCCTGGCAGCTGCAGCAGCTTTTTTAGCCAAATGTTTCTTATCTGCCCACACCTAAAATATGGTTATTTGGTTAATTATATAAATACATAATAGGTAAAATTAAAATAAAACCCCGACACAAAAAAGAGCTCATAACCTTGAAACGGATGCACCGATTTTGATAAAAACATGTCTAAGGACCACCGCTAGAAAACCTGCTTTCAAATAAAATAAACCGCATCCAAATCGGTGCACCCGATAAGGAGCTACGGTGCCACAGACAGACACACACATAGCGGTCAAACTTATAATACCCCTGTTTTTGCGTCTGGGGTTAATAACTATATTAAAACCAGTACAGTCAGGTACCAACCTCCTGCAGATAAGTATTTGGAGGATGACTGATTATTGTCTAAATGCATCGTATGCACTTAAACTATAAGAAAAATAAATGAAAATCAAAGAATGTTTAGTTTTTGTGTGTTGCGTATAACAAAGAACTCTTACTATCCTTCCCTCTTACTCCCTTTATTCCGCTATAAACCGCCATGTTGGATTTTATTTGACGTCATAGCTCTGCGCTGTGGCGTTATAGGCTCCTATAACCCGCAGAACAACATAACGCTTTCAACATAACACCTCGTTTGGCAAAATACAACGAGTAGTTTAGGAGTTATGAGGAAACAGATGAACATACATAAATAGCCTGTTAAAATCATAACCCTCTTTTGGCTTTGCCGTAGTCGGGTAAATTAATATGGACGAGAAATGTATTAAACTCACCCTTTGCCATTGCTCCACGGATTTGATGCAACTTCCCATTGAGTTCAAGGAGTTGCACAGGCCTTCCCACAGCCGTTTTGACCGCATTCTACCGTCGGTATTCCTCAATTGTCCACGAGCCAATTTTTTATTTTCACTCATGAAATTTATGAGGGCCTCAATTTGGACGTGAGTGGCTGCTGGAGCGGCTGTGGGCATAAAAAAATAAATAATATGTTTTCTTTTTCATTTTCTTGCTGACTGTTCAATACTTTCAAAATCTCTGAATGGGTATCAACATTTCTCAAAACAATAAGGATACTCATAGGACCCTTTTCTTGTAACTGCAATGGTAAAGGTAACCTACCCTATCTGCCCCGTATCAAAAATCCACCATGTCTATGTAATTATTTTCTTTCATTATTTTTATTTTAATCAAAGTTCTATGAAAGTAAGTTAAAATAAGTTCTAAGTTAAAATTATCAAAAATCAATGCCAGTGGGTAAGGTCTTTATTTCTTTTTAAATATGGAATATGCTATGACTTCCATCTAAATTTCTTTTAGTGCCAAAAGAATACAATAACGTGAGCGAAGCCAGCTGGCACAGCTAGTCCCTAATATAATTTTAACAAATCTGAACAAATCGTTGAGCTCCTTAAGTTTTGAGTTGAGCTGCACGATTACTGACAAATGCGTGCACTGACTGGACAGGTCTACTCATTCTATGTGGTTTTTTTTCCTCAAAAGACCATTTCAGACTCAAATCTACATGGTCTTCACATGATCTGACCAAGATTATGTCTGGACTTTAAAAGAGACTGTGACCTCTGAGTTTGTTTCGGCCTTTCTTCTCAGAGTAGTCAGATAGGAAACGCCGACCTCATCTAGTTCTAAAATATGATTGACGTGTAAAAGTGTTTGTACAAACCTACTTACAGAAATAAAATCATTTATCATTTAACAGTACCTTGTGTTGGAGTTGCACCATAATCAGTTAGACGGAACTCAGAAATATGAGGAGGAGATGTGGTATGGTCTGAAAAGATATATTTTGTAAGTCTAAAATATCATAATTATAATAAATATTTTTTGGAATAGTTTGTTTTGGTTTTAATGATGGCCCTGTGGTTATGGCGTCGCTTCTCATACACGAGGTTCTGGGTTCAAATCCAGGCAAGTACCAATGTGACTTTTCAATTCATTATATACTTTCTAAGTTTATCTTTGACATTACTGACATCAGTGAAGGAAAATCATCGTGAGGAAACCTGGACTTAAAAGTTAATACAGGGTTATTTGTAACTCGACGTATTCCTTGCAGGTCGTCATAGTAGGGTTAAAATGCAACAAATTAAGCCACCAAATGTTCTACCGAAATTCAGTATTTTTTTTGGTAAGTTTTGTCTGACATAAATAAAAATAATTAAAAATAAAATGTTTAATTAGTGATCTTTGCCAAACATTTAGGCATTTTTGAACTTTTAATTATGAACAAAGATCTGGTATGGCATCAGCTATGATAATAACTTAAATTCCAGTAAAGTCGCGCCGTAAATCGTTTTTAAATTGGATTTTTCTTAAAAAAACTAAAAATCTAACTAACTTAGAAACTACCGAATTTCGGTAGAACATTTGGTGGCTTAATTTGTTGCATTTTAACCCTACTATGACGTCCTGCAAGGAATACGTCGAGTTACCAGTAACCCTGTATAAGTCTGAAATCGACAACCCGTCTTGAGCAAGCGTGGTGATCAATGCTCGTGCCTTCTGTGTATGAGAAGAGGGCTTAGTTAGCTCTGTAGTGTGACAATAATAGGCTGGTATTATTAATATTGTTTCATAAAATGTTGGTATCATGTACCTGTCTCTATTGCAGACTCATTTATAACTTGTGTTCTGCTGTCACTGGCAGCAAATGGAACTTGAGGTGTTTCTGATAACACCTCAGAATCAAGAAGCACCTCTGTCATATCTGTAAAAAAAAATCGTAAGTGTCGTGGAACACTCGGTTTGAACGAAGTTCCTTTTGACTTACTGGCTGCCTTGAACCAATAAGCGCGCACCTATGACTGGGCACAGCCAATAGCACACGCGCTATGGATAACCGTTTACACTAAAGAAAGGGTCGCGGTGACGGAAAACTCTTACACCTTTTTTCGCCTAGCCTCCATCCGCCAAGTACGTACTGTGCATAAGGAACTTCGTTCCAAAACAGAAATTAAAAATCAGACAAAATGTACCTCAGCTGCTCCAGAAAAAACTCAAACTCTAAGCACTTATTTCAATTAAACCAACTACAGGCACTTTTGAATTGTTAAAGGATCGTTTAGTCGGAAAAATGAAGCTAGTTGCCCATTCCAAAGCATAGTAGATTCCTAAGGAGAAGAATGGGCAAGAAACTCCACAGACACTCTTTTAAATCAAAATATTGTTACAAGGTATTGGTCTAGTGACTTAATTTTAGTAAATTTTATAGGGAAGTGTACTGTTTGCTTTAATGGGTTTTTATCCAGTCTTCTCTGAAACTATAGGTAACTACCTTCTGCTCGCGAGTTCGTCCGCGTGAAATTTCTGGCTCGCCCGACCTACCCCGTCGCATCGCATCGTCTGCTCACGCTATCACTTCGTTTTCGCTTAGCGTTCTTTCTGACTTTTTTCCTTTTGCTCGGCTCCTAAGGATCCTAGCGTGATATTAAACAGCTCATATCCTTCCTCAAGCATTGGGCTATCAAATGCAAAAAGCATTTTTGAAGCCCGGCTGGTAGTTCCAGAGATTACCCACTACATCGTAATCAGCCTATAACGTTCCTACTGCTGGGACACAGGCCTCCACTCAGTGAGAGGACCACTAGATTCAAACTTACAAACAAATTTTACCTCTTTATAATATTAGTATAGATTATCGAACTACTCTATAAAATGCAATAGTACAGTTTTGTTTGGAAATGATTAACATATTTTCTCAGTAGATACTTGTAATTGACTTTGTCGTTACTTGAATTCAGCTGAATTAATATTGTCGATAAGTAGTGCTATTCTGTACAACTCGCACTGTGAAAACTTGGGTAAAATGAGCTGCCAATTGGTTCAATCCCTTGCATCAGGTGGCATGTCATTTTACTAAAAACACCGGTTGAAAACTGTTTTCATAAATAACTTAGTAGGTAATTTTTTAACAATATTTCACTGAAGAAATATGTGCCATTAACTAAGTATAGAAATAAAATAAAATAAAACTATGATCATATTACTTGAGCTGGGGTGGATCGAATAATCAATTTTCCTACCCATACGCAAAATACGCGCATTGACGTGGAGTTGCGGACACCAGCCCGTATTACCTACTTGAATTCAAGTTTGAGCACCTGACCCAGTAGTTATAATCTATACTAATATAATAACGGTTAGATAGTTTATTTGCTATTTTGTTTGAATGTGCTTAATCTCTGGAACTAGCAGTGTTGAAAAATTATGTTTAAATTTGTAAGCCGAATTTTTGAGGAAATTTATTTAACACAAACTTTATTTAAAAGAGTAACGGTGGAGTTTCTTGCCCATTCTTCTCCATACGAAACTACCTTTAGGAAGGGGCAACTAGAATCAATTCAATTTTTTTGTAAATTTTGACGTTCAAAAGTGCCTTTTTTAATAAATGATTTGACTTTAACTTTGAAACATCACACTACGACTTTTAGAAGCTGAGCAAAAAGAATAAAGTAAAAAAGAACGCTGAGTGAAAACGAAGTACCAGGGCACAGTTGTAGGATATATTTTATGTTAACTCAAGAAATTTCACACGGACGAAGTCACGGGCGCAGAATCTTGTAATTAATATAATTAGAATTAAACAAGTTACCTGCAGAAGATGTGTCACTATAAATAACTTCTAACAACTTGAAATCACTTTGCTCAGCTAAGGAAACTTCCAGAATGTGGAAATGGTTAGAGGTACTAGACGAATTAGGGTTAACAGGTCCACCCTCTGTCCGTATTACTTCCCTTTTTTCTTGAGCCCTTACACTTTTACGCCGTGTTTTTAAATTCTCCCAACATTTTTTAAGCTGAGCTTCCGTTTTCTGAGAAAAGAAATGTAAAATAAACATAAAGAACAGAATATTGTTTATTGTTGTTGCATACATGCTTAAACTCATGCCTTCTTCCCAAGGCGGTAGGCAAAAACTATAGAGTGCCACCTGCTATGATCCTTCATGCTTCATTTAAATTCATACATCTGGTCATACAAGCACGCCAGTTGCGAAAACTACACACCTGACGTTTCAAGGTCATGGTCAGGTCCTTTGAAGGTCAGGTGTCCTTCTAGGGCGTCCCCTCCCGGCGTTTCTACTTACATCTACCTTATAATTACCCCTTGTTATTGTTGTTGGTGGTTAACAAATAAAGTTGGCCAAAATTAATAAGTATCCCTGTAACATTCCTCTAGGGTGACTAGAATAACAAAAATCTGACTATAAAAAGTAATGCATATAAATAAAAAAATATGCGTCGACTTGAGAACCTCCTCCTTTTTTTCGTCTGTTAAAAATTATTCAAAAGATTATTCTAACATGGGTATAAACAGATAACTATATTTTGAACAAGAACTATTCAAAGAAGGGAAGCACTTTTGCTAGCTGTATTTTAACATTCTGCAAAAGCGTTCTACATGAAGATTATATATTCGCTAATAAAATATGAAGCTTCTCACGCGCGGACCATAAAGCGGAGCCTAGCCTAGCCTTTTAAATTTAAATGATTGCAAAAATAATGTTTATGAATGAAATACTTACGATCTTCACTCACACTTACTTTTGAATTTGTTTCGATGCTATTGTATTCCTCTGTTAGGCGAGCCCATGCAGCTTTTTTAGCTGCTTGGCTTGCAGAGTTTAATTCATATTTTGATATCAAATCTTGAAGACTAATATTTTCTCTTTCATTAAAAATCTGCCTTCCAGTCATTACGAGCAAATAAACACAAAACTACGAACAACACGGCACTGGTTATAATTATTACACAGTACTAGAGAAGTATGTTTCCAAGCCATCCATATTTTTGCTTAAGACATAAAATGTACTCGTCTGTACAGACATGCATGTATTTTTTTGTTCAACTTGTTCAAGTGAAGTGATTGAAATGTATTTGGTTTTTGTTTACATTCTATGTATTCTACTGTAAACTTTCGTTTGAAAAATGCACAATTACACAGAATAAATAGAAAAATGTGATGCTTCAAGTTGAATACCCTGATAGCAACGCGCTCGCCCACAGACTGCTAAAGCTGTATAAGGATCTTTTAGCACGTGGCTAAAATCTGAACTAATGCCACCATCTTGTTTTTTTAATAATTTTTCACAGAACAATATCTACTAACAATTTTAAAATATATTATACTATGATTATTTTTATTTTTTTTTATGTTTAAAAGAAGTCGCTTGTTTACAAAAAAAATATGGATAGTGGCAGCTAGCTGTCAAATTCTTAGACGTTGGATGGTAGCGACGTCTGAAGTGAGCAAGTGGCAGTTTTTCTCCCCATTTAAGGTCACTGCAAACGTGTTTTAACCCGGACGGAATGGGACGACGATTTTTTGGAAATAACGTCTCATAGAAAATGTATTATGAAAGAGCGTACGTCACAGGTGCACGGACGGGACAGCGACATGGCACTCAAGGGACGAGAAGAATATCGTCGGGGACGATGCTTAGCACGTCCCGCCCCGCGTGCGCTACGTCACGTCCCGTCCGGTTTTCCGCCGCGCATACTGTCGCTCCGGACGCCCCGAAAACCTTTTCTTTTGTCGTTCTCCACTCTAGCACGTTAGTTACGCGTCACTGTCGCGGTGCGCACCCGTCCATGTTTTCATAACACCACGTGCCGTCTCCGCCTCTTCCACGTCCTAACGCCGTCCAGTATGCAGTGACTTTTAGAGCGTTTTTTTAGGGTCTGTCAAGCCACGACTTGAGGTATTCTCGACCCTAGATGATCCACTATTCGAGCAGAATTCGAGGTTACGACTTAGAATATGGGTGATAGTTTGTTTAAATGTGCTAATAATTCACTAAGAATGCGATGTTCAAGAGTTGATTTACAAAACCACGCTAAATAAACACTCACAACTTTAGAAACTCCATACTTTCGTTGATGTATTCCCATCCAATACCAAGAGCTAATACCATTTGGTATTAGTTTATTTCCGAATTTGTTTTCTATTCCCAACGAGTACCACATTTTTTTAAATAAATATCTATTACTAACGAATACCAAAGCGTGACTTTTTGTACACTCAGCTACACAAAGTTTTATTTAAATTGCGTTTTACCGAAATCTAGGGTAATCTAAATATAGGGTTAGAGTTAATAAGCTGGTCGACGAAGCCCCGCGAAGCGGGGCTCCTATTTCTGTCTACAGGGTTTAAAGGAATCTAACCAACCGATCCTCGGGATGCCACTGACGTCGACCGTCTAGGGTTAGGATTTTCGGGAACATTTATTATGTTTTCGGAAACTTAGTTCGTCACACAAAGCATTTTAATTTTACTGAACCTGACTGTATCTGATTTATTCAAACTTGTTTTGGTATTGGTTTTAAAATGTGGTACTCGTTGGGAATAGAAAATAAATTCGGAAATAAACTAATACCAAATAGTATTAGCTCTTGGTATTGGAAGGGAATAGAGCCTTTCGTTGACGAGATTTTTTTTTCAAAACAAATATTTTGGTTTTGCCTAGGGTTTGCCCACGAAAACCAACGTACTTACAATGTATGTATGATAACGCACATTTTTTTGCCGCCTAGCAGTATCGGAGAGCAGTGATGGCCAAGTACGGCCCTGACTTACGAATTGAATGTCATGCGTTTGATTTCACCGGCTCTTATACCCTTCAAACCAGAAACTACCCATTTTTGTTAGTCGGCTTACATCTACTTTCTTGGAGATACCCCTTCACTACAGTAGTCTTATCCTTTAACCGAAGCGGTGCAGGTACTTGAGGTAGCTGCGCGGTGCGGTGTGGTGTTGAAGCCCGTTAGCGGGAGAATAACTGAATTCTTACGACACGTCATCACACTCCTCCCGCGCTGCTCAGCTATCTCAGCCACCGTCGCAGTTTAGCGGTAAACTTACAGCTGCGACATACTCATTCTCTCTATTATTATTTCCAGATAATGTCAGAATGGCTACAAAATGAAGTTCTAACCGGCACCAACTCGTCACTAGCGGCTGTGGACGATCCTAAAGTCACATCAGTGATGTCTATAGCTGTTGCGATATACTGCGTGGGGGGCATGGTTGGGGGTATCATCACTGGAGTCGTGGCCGACAGGTAAGAGATTGTAAACCAAAAGCCACTAGGACCAATAGAAATTAAGACCAAAAGACAATAGAACCAATAGACACTAGGACTAAAAGATACTAAAACCAATAGGCACTAGGACTAAAAGATACTAGAACCAATAGGCACTAGGAATTAGGAGCAATAGTCATTAGGTTCAGCGGGGTAATTGCGTAATACACTTACAGTAGGAATAGCTTTCATTTTGACAGTTCAACTACATTCATTGCGTTATTTACGTCGAACATAATTATGAAGCAATGGATTAGCAATAGGCTCCAAAATGATTCAGATTGTTATAGATAATGTGTTTCGCAATTAGGGTGCTGTAGACACTTGGACAAAAAACTTAGAGCATTTAAAGACAAAAAAACAACATTATGACAAAAAGACACACTAGGGTCAAGATTTACTCACTAGTATCAGAGGTCCATAATGAAAAATATTTTACTCTATTCAGCAACGGAGAGTAGTTAAGAGTTATCTTTGTATATATAAGACAGACAGACAGACTCAATAATCAAGCTTGCTGTTTGTTTCAGGCTCGGCAGAAAAGGTGGTCTACTATGGAACAACGTACTGGTTTTTATAGCGGCGATATTGGAGGGGCTCGCGAAAGTTTCCAACTCCGCTGAGATGCTTATTTTAGGAAGGTAATGTAAACACTTATAAACACAACTTTCCATTGAAATAGCCTCTTCGGGTGGCTTGCGCCAGCGCACCCTGAGCAGTCAGTCCTGATGCCACCTTGCTGACTTGCACCCCAGGACTTTCAATCGACGTGAGCTATTTTGATACAAAACGATTTATTGAGATTGGCTAGTACGAAAGGTCAGTCTACCAAGGGGTATCGTGCTTCTTAGTAACTGGGTTGTGGAGTTTAGCAGGGTACCTAATTGCCAGTGGCGTAGCTATTCCTGTATTAAAATATGTTGGGGGCCCTTTTTACTCGACTGCCGCTGAAAATGGCGATATTTTGTAGTTACAAAATAATTAAAATAGCATCCAGAGTTAGGAGATTAAACTGTTATTGCACCCTTGGGAGGTAGCAAATTGAGACATCTTGACCCGAATACGGCAAGTTTTTATCCAAGTTTAAATCCAAGTTGGGACTGTTCCTAACGAAAATACACCTAAAAGTCACCGAGACGACTTAACGGCGACCAGCACCTTAATTGCGTAACACACTATCAATCACAATCTGCATCATTTGAAGGATATTGCTAATTCATTGCTTCGTATGATAAAAAAAATTGACTGCTCAGCAACGTAAATAACGCAATGAATGTTGTTGAACTGTCAAAATGAAAACCATTCCTACTGATAGTGTGTTACGCAATTACCCCGCTGGAATTGAGTTGTTTGAGTATTCGGCTGTTGCACACATCAATTAACATTAAAACCACGGGCTTGAAACGTCAGAATATCACGTTGCGATACTTGGTACAGGCTCCAATCTCCACTTACACAAACATTGTATTGTTTCAGGCTAATAATCGGCGTGAACAGCGGTTTGAATGCCGGCTTAGCGCCCATGTATCTAGCTGAAATATCTCCTGTATCGCTCAGGGGATCGGTGAGTTTAACATAATCTGGATCTATCTTTGGGAGATTTAGGAAGAGATTACACAAGTGCTGGATTAGCTAGCCTAGTTTCAAAATCTGGCTTTGCACTTCTTCAATTTACAAAACATAACACATAGAATGTATTGTCGGCAGAGGCGCCAGTTTTATTTTAAAAGTCTTTTGTATATGAGGCGAGCCTACTAGTCATCAACCAGGAACAGATCAAGAAAATGTTTACTCCGGGCTAATAGAAGCACCCAAAAACGCTTTACTCAACTTGGCGATCGAGCCCCATGCCATTTATATTCTGTTCCCTAAGTCAGGAAAATTGTTATTGAGTTTTGAACAGCAGCCCGGAGTATGGATTCATGCATACATTATAAGTACTGTATTATAAACTTAACTGGCAGTGTAAATGTACCAATACCAACTAGATTAAGACAATATGGCATAATATACTTTTTCCTTCCAGATAGGCACGGTCTACCAACTAGTAATCACGATGACAATCCTCCTCTCACAAGTGCTAGGCCTTGAGTCGGTGTTAGGCACGCCCGAAGGTTGGCCGTACCTATTAGCGGCCACCGCAATTCCAGCAGTGCTGCAGATATGCACACTGCCCATATGTCCGGAGTCTCCGAAGTTTTTGTTGCTGAATAAGGGACAGGAGTTGCATGCCCAGCGAGGTAAGTCGAAATCTCGTTAGAGCGAGCTCAAGTTAGATTCTCTGTCCACGCCATCTACACTACAATCAGACGCAACAACATACAATCGGACGCGGCACAGGCGCCACCTATCGGTGAAGAGAAGAACATTATTATCGATTTCGACTCCGGTCGTTCCCTCGGCCGTTTGCATTCAATCACTCACATTCGGTCTCTTGTTTATTCGCGTCTGCGTCAAACTTCAAACATTGTACTGTCATCTCCAAGGAACATAATTATACTTACTTACAAGGAACATATCGCACCCTTAGTAATATAAAGGCTTAAAACAAAAAAGTAGTTTTTTGGGAATACGTGTTTAAAGATTCTGAATTATAACATTCCAGCTTATTTTTCTAATAAAATGCTTAATATTTTAGTTACAAATGTGATTTTCTTCATATTTATTCGTTTGTTTATTTATTATATTACTTCGTTTATTTCGTGTTGTGCCCTTAGCATTCAAAATCAAACTTTACAAAATTTTTGACTTGAGCCCTTATATTATTAAGGGTGCGATATACTCACCTACTTCTCTTGCGAACTGCCAAATGCCATGAGCTCATGGCAAACCATTGTTAAAAACGAAATTACTTATACAATATACTAAACAATTAAAACTACACAATTCGCATAATTTGGACGATCAAACCTGATCCTGCACAGTCTCTTCATCATTCTCCTATAGAGGTATGAGGAACAGGGTGTAAAGTTCACTCATACCTCCATAGAAAAGGGAGGATCCTCCGACCAGACGGGTGTCGTGTCTGGTGGAGAACTATCCCGACGATTGATGTCGGGACGTTGTATATATGCTAGTTGCGCGGTAAACTTTGCTTGCGCGATGTAGGATTTTGCGTGACGTCAGTGTGACGCGTAGCTCGCATATGGCATTGTAGATGCCGCTACACTCCTACCCTCCAATTTATTTGAGGTCGGCACAGTGCAGCATGTCTTCTTCTTTCTTCTGTCTGTCTTCTGGATTTGATTTCATACATCTCTATCAGCCGTAATTTCAGTATTCACCTCCTTTCTTGCCATATCATCTTTCACAAAACTCTTCCATCGTTTCTTCTGTTTTCCCAGTCTCTTAGTCGTCCACATTCATTCCATACTCGAAGTTGTATTTGTTCTTAAAACTTTATACCTTTAGGAAGACGTGTGTCGAGGTGTTCACCCAGTGCCGGTTTAACATTACAAGCGCTCTGAGTGTAATTTCGGCGGCGCCCCTCTCCCCTCTTGGAGAGGTGCGACAAGTTTCAGCACTCCGCATAGGTTTTCTTTTGTCCATTCATAAAGAAATAGCAGTTACTTTGTTGGCTTATCTAGAAAAAGTTTGAGAGTTCATAGAATGTCGGATGCAAGATCTAGCAAAGAGAGCTCAATTTTGTTTTTGTTTTCTATCTCCAAACGAATTAAAACAAAAGTACTTTGCAGGCGCCAGAGGTGAAGGGGTGCCTAGTCACAGTCCCTTCGGTAGCCCTTTACCTCTGGCACCCTGGGCGGCCGTCCAGCCGTGCAATACCATAACGCCATCACTGTGTTCACCTAATAATAAAGGTACTCTTTTGTTTCAGCTCTCAATTGGTTGAGAGGCGACGTTGCTGTTCACGGAGAAATGGACGAAATGCATCAGGTACATTACTGCAGATACTTCTAAGAAGGAACCAAAGTCACATTGTGTAAAAGTGATAGCTATGTGCTTGTGTTTACAAACTATAAGCAATTAACACTTTTTTGATTGCATGTAAAACAGCATAATCAGCCTATAATGTTCCCACTGCTGGGACACAGGCCTCCTCTCTTCGAGAGGGAGTGGGCCGTAATTTACCACGCGGGCCCAGTGCGGGTTGGTAAAATAGCGCTGAGTGTTAAATCAACTACAATGATTGAAATGCGATTTTTGAGCTCAAGTAATCTAGCACACCACTTCCGTGTACACGGTTGTCTTGTGCCTCATATTAAGGTGAATCCTCAGCTGTCAGAATCAGCTCAGAATTTTTGCAATGAAAATTCTTAGGCGGAACAAATTTCCAAAGTTTGACGATTGGTATGAAATTGATGATTATTATTTAATAAACATATAATTCCTACAATTGCGAATTGCATTTTGATCAACATACGACGTAAGATAGAGCTGCAATTTGCAAAAAACCTAAAGAAAATTTGAATTTGGCGGGCTACAACTTAGGATTCACCTTAAATAGACACCCCGCAACCTAACCAAAATATCGTTCGCGCAAATACGCAATCATCGCATTCATTCACTCTTTAATTGTTCGGAAAACCGGAAGGCGCCCCCTGTCGACGCGTCCACGCGTTTGTTTACGCCGAACAAAATGAACGCGACGATCGCATTGGATAAGACGCGGCCTCACAGTTTACATTTCTCTCATTTGCTAATATTATCTTTCTCCATAATATAGGAAGCAGAAAAAAACAAAATCAGTAGGAAAGTGACCCTCCGCGAGTTGATCAGCAACCGTCAGCTACGTCAACCGCTCCTCATAGCCATGGTCGTGATGGTAGCACAACAGTTCTCGGGGATCAACGCCGTTATCTTCTTCTCCACTGATATATTTACCAGGGTGCAGCTGACTAGGAGTCAGTCGCAGTATGCTACATTGGGTAAGAGAGCATTTAAATATTGTTTTTTTTTAAGTAGGAGTCGAAAATGAAAATTGCCTTCAACTATGCAGGGTGTTAGATTAAACGAGGGTCATACTTTAAGAGAAAAAATTCTCTGGTCTCTATATTTTCAAATTCCAAATTCAAAAATTCAAAATTATTTATTTTGGGACAATTAGATCCAAAGGTTAGTTTATAAAAACTTAAAACTAATGTTGGTATTTAAATACAATTACAAAAGACAACACTCATCACGTAGCGCATTTTGTAGGGAACAGGAGATTTCTTTTTATCTTCTTCTTCTCTCTTCTTCTTTCATTGTTGGTCTCATAGTAAAAGTTGTTCATTTTTATGAGCACTACGCTTCTTTAAAGTATGTCCCCCGTTTAATCTAACATACTGTATTTGAATAAAATACTATGTATTAATAGAAATGTCGTAATAGAAATTAACACACTACAGTACAGCATATAGAACAGAGAATACAGTTAGAAAATGCCGATAAAAAATCTTCATAAATTGCTGCGAAAATTGCTTGCGCGATGTAGGATTTGAAAGTGCCATCTGTGTTCTGTAAACTAAATATGTAGTTATAATTCGATGACACAGATGTCGCTGCTCTTAGTTATTGCTCGACTGCAGCAAAGCCCAAAATAAGTGTCATGTTTTAAAGTACTGTTAGGCTATGAATGTATATTAAATGATTATTTTTTATGTTTTTTCCAAGGTATGGGCGCCATGAACGTTATAATGACAGTTATAAGTCTGCTAATAGTGGAGGTAGCTGGTCGCAAGACGTTGCTGCTCTCCGGATTCGCAGGCATGTTCGTCTGTACTGTAGGCTTGGTCGTCGCCTATATGTATGTGAGTATCATGAATTATGATTTTAGGAGGCCACTAAGATGAATAAATTAAAAAGTTTAGACGCCATTATGCGTTTTGGGGTCACACAGTTCCGCCGTCCGGGCCGTTAATGTACCGGAAGCGGAGCTGCACTAACGTAAAAATATCACTGATCTAATAAGCCCACAAAACGTCCGATTCGGAAACTGTCATATTGGAAAAAAGTCCGGTTCACAGAATGTCCCTATGTTTCTTTTCTTCATTAAATCTGTAATTTTTATGGTATGGTAACGAATATTCTATTCTATTCTAATGTTCGTATAACACAAGGTCCAATTCGTAGAAATACCGATTTGCAAAAGGTCCAATTTGCAGAACGGCGACTTACAAATAACAGGCCTTTTGGCGTACTACACCTGTCTAACCCTTCAGGACATAGTGGCGTTATTTTATATGTTTCTTACGCTATTTTTCTCCCCCTCAGGCTCATATATCATGGGTATCATATCTGTGCATCGCGTTGGTGATCCTGTTCGTCGTGATGTTTGCTGTGGGGCCAGGCTCTATTCCTTGGTTCTTAGTAACTGGTAAGTCCAATATTTTTTGTCTAAACTATAATAATATGTGCAGTCGCCAACAGGTAAAACTATACGAATCTGTCAAGTTTCTCCAAACGATTTTAAACCTTAAAATGTTGACGGTTAAGTTCAAAATCGAATTAGAAAATCTGACAGTTTGTGGTAACTTGATGTGCTGGCGACTGTGCAGTACAACTATTTTCTTATGTCCCTCGGCAAACTTCGTGTTTCGTCAGTCGTCGGATTTTTATCAGTTGCCCTTTGCATTTGGTGCAGACCGGACGCTTTCAATTGACTTGGAAGTATATAGAGTTGTTAATACCCTTTTAACTTACAGTTTTTTGTTTAAAAAATGGGTGGAAACTGATGAAACACGAAGTTTCCCAAGGGACATTAAGAAAATAGTTGTACTGTAATGATTTTTATGTTTTTTTGTGTTTGTTTGTTACGCTTTCACGCTAAAACCTAATTCTTGTTACGGTCGCGGATCATATTTAGATCAACATACAACCTGACACTGACCTGCAAATTGCAAAAAACGGAAGAAAATATGAATTTCGCGGGCTACCCTGACGCTTCCACCTTAACGCAAAAAGCCTGGTGTTTTGGTCGTCTTTAAAAGCGATATTTTAAAGACAACCTTTATTTATTTTCTCATTTATTTACAGAACTATTCAACCAGTCCTCTCGGCCCGCAGCGTCATCGGTAGCAGTCACAGTGAACTGGACAGCCAACTTTATTGTAGGACTCAGCTTTTTACAACTCTCTGTAAGTACCACCTGCAACTTACAGTTTGTATTTCTGCAATATCATAAACAGCGATGCTATTCCGTACCTCTGTTGACAGTTCATAGTGATGATCACTTGGCAAAGTGAATAACGATTAACTGTCAAACAGTTTCGTGTTGGATAACTTCAGTGACTAACTAGGATGACGTCATAAGCACCCAGTACCGCTGATGGTCACCGGAACATATTTTGACAGATGTTTTTGTATCGATACGTAAAAGATTGCGACTGTGTCTGTCTATTTGTCACGTATCAACGGCTAAACCGCTGAATCGATTGTGATGAAATTAGGAGGATGGCCTGCCTGAAGACATAGCCTTACTATTTTTTTTATAAACCCGGGGTGAAATTGCGTGGGGAAAAAAAATCGGTAAAACTTAGTACAGTCGCAGTAGATTTTGAACTTAACCATCGACATTTTAAGGTTTAATATCGTTTGGAGAAATTTGACAGTTTCGTGTAGCTTGAACTGCTGGCGACTGTACCTAACTCTGCACAAAGAGACTGCTCTATATTATAATAATTCGTCTCTTGTGACCGATCGTCGTATTAGCCGTAGAACCCATGACCGTTGGGGGAGACGTGTTCTAGAGTTGAGACTGCGAATCGGCAAACGTAAGGCAGGACGCCCCCAGGCTAGGTGGAGCGACGATCTTCGCAGGGTGGCTGGTAGCAGCTGGAGGAGAGTTGCCGAGAATCGAGCTGAATGGCTTGCAATTGAAGAGGCCTATGTCCAGCAGTGGACTGCTGTAGGCTGCAGTGCCGGTTGTAATATAACAGGCGCCCGGAGCGAAATTTCAGCGGCGCCCCTCTCCCCTCTTGGAGAGTAGAAAGGGGCGAAACATGTCAGCACTCCGCCTCCGTATGGCGACCGGTTCCCCTTGGTTCGTTCGGAACGAAAATCTCCACTTAGATCTTAAAATCTCGACCATCAGTCAGTTCATGAAACGCCTATCCAAGCGTTTCTTCGATTCCGCCGCCACTCACCGCAACCCTCTAGTTGTCGCGGCCGCCCGTTATACCCCCTCCCGTATCAGTCATACCCGCCTTCCCCGGCATGTCATAGTCGACCCCGTTGACCCCATAACCTTCCTCCAGGAGAGCAGTAGGGCCACCAGTACAGTGCACAAACACAGACCGCCATCGTTCCGACCTCGCCGACGAGGTCCCACGCGACGACCTCCCGTAACCGTCCCCCCCCGACCCTTGTCCGTTTAGGCCTCAGCCCGCGTCGTAGCTGAGCCTGTAGCTTTAAATTCCCCTGTTAATAATCATAATATTATAAACCCTTCGATCCAGCCTGTCCTCACTCGCTGCCCTCTCTCAGTGGCGCCCTAATCCGAGGTCCGTACCCCACAGGGGGTGCCCTTAGCGTGCGGTCATTTAAGTTTTAGTATTAAAAATTCCGCTCCTGGCTGGAGGCTCTTTTAAGTAAAATCATTAAGGCACCCACAGGACAGTTCGGTTAAGTAGCCAGGACCTCAGTGCTCAAAACTACGAGTTGCCATACAAAAAAAAAAGAAAAAAAAGCACTCCGCCTAGGTTTTCTTATGTCCATTCATAAAGAATATAGGAGTTACTTTGTCGGCTTATGCAGAAATGTTTGAGAATTCAGAGAATATTGGAGGCAAGAGCAAGCGAAAAGATCTCAACAATTTTATTGGTTTTCTAACTCCAAACGAACTAAAACAAAAGAACTCTGCAGGCGCCAGAGGTGCGCGGGGTGATTAGTCACAGCTCCTTCGGCACCCCTTCACATCTGGCACCTTAGGCAGTCGCCCAGCCGCGCCTTACCCTAACGCCGCGCCGCCGCCGGCACTACTAGTAGGCTGATAGGGCTGATGATGGAAACGATTGCGACTGACTAATTCTATTCCTTAATTTAAATACTTAATCATTTTTTTATTTCACCACAGATGGCACTCGGCGCGAACGTGTTCATAATATTCGCGGTTCTCCAACTAATATTCATATTCTTCATCTTCTTCAAAGTTCCTGAAACGAAGAACAAGACTGTTGAAGAAATTACGGCTATGTTCAGACAGCAGATGTAAATGTGGTTAAAGATGAGATGTGTGTTTGACTGCGTGCGCATGATTATGTAACATGGACGTGGAATCTAGTATATGTATAGTGGCGTAAACTTATCCGATCCGATGGCAGAAAGTAGAACTATTTCATTAGTTCCACTTTCAACCACCATGAAAATTGACCTGCAAAGATTTGTTTGATTTGATTTTTGATTTGACCAGCACCCTAATTACGTAACACACTATCTATCACAATCTGAATCATTTTGAAGTCTATTGCTAATCCATTGCTTCATAGGTTTGGAGAATTTGTCTGCTCAACAACGTACATAACGCAATGAATGTTGTTGAACTGCCAAAATGAAACCCATTCCTACTATTAGTGTGTTACGTAATTACCCCGCTGTTCACAACCTTTCGACAAGCTTCCATGCCGAATCGAAAATCAAATCATGTTATCGAAGCAGTTCTTTAAACGTTGTTCACAATTCCGAAACCCGAAAATCTTGACAATTTAAACCAAATAGACGACCGCTATTCTTCCGACAGGTATTCGTAGTCGGGTACTAGGCAAATGGCATTCGCTTCGGAGCGATTCTATTTCTACAATCGCTATCGCTTTCGCTAATGTTTCCATCATACGAATCGAAAACTAGCGATAACGCTTGTCAAAAAGTGCCACTTGGCTACGCATCTCTATGGAAGTAATCGTTTGACGCTGTCGAATGATGTTAACATTGTTTAGCTAATTTCTATTCGTTGACCTATGATCACGTGACATTTCGAGAGCTTATGTCAGCCCCATACATTTTTTGGCTTTTCTACTAGCGTCATCGCTGATCGAATGTTATTTTGTCTAGGCCCTCTGGTCACTGAAAATGTGTCATTTTCCATTCGGAAGCCTGTCGAATGGTTGTGAATCATATTTAGCTATGAAGGTCTGTCAGTTTTCACTGACAGCGTCGCCGTGACCAGGCCTAACGGTATTTTGGGACTGTAAGAGTGTTTTGATCATCCAGTCATGTTTCTATTACATCTAAGCCTTATCCATAACGTCACGTAAAAATATAATTTAGAAAATGCAACGACGAAATGGTTTTGTTCACTATTTCGCCATCAGTCAAGTTGTACTGGGGATACTGTACTTTGTTTCAGCAAACTCGAGTGCAAGAACAAAATAAAGGGTTGTGTGTTTTTTAATAAAGTATGTTTGTATGTCTATGAGTATCGTCATGGTAAGAATGGCATGTGTATTTATATTTAAATCAACAATATTTTTAAGAAAAACTTGTTATTTTTACTAACCTACTGCTTTTATTAAAGATTTTTTTTTGTATAAATTGTATTGTGACTGAAAATACATTTTTTTTTGTCTCTTTTACTTTTATTCCAAATGAGTTTTGTCTCTAAAATGGATTTTTCTGGTATGTTTTAGTATGAATCTTAATTTTTTTTTTATTTTTAATCAGAGGAAATGAATCAATATATTATTATTCTGCATTTATGTTTAGTGTTTTTATTATAATACCTTTAAGCTTTTCTATTTTATTTATACTTGCTTCTGCCCGCGCCTTCATCCGTGTGAAATTTCTTGTTTGAACATAAAATAGGTCCTATAACTGTGCTCAGGTAATTTCCTTTTTGCTTAGCGTTATTTCAGTTTTTTTTTTCTTTATTTTTGCTCGGCTCATATAGGTCGTAGAGTAATGGTAAATAGTCTAAATCTTCCTCAAGAATAGGGAAGCAAAAATTTTTTTCAAATCTGACTAGTGGTTCCTGAGATTAGCGCGTTCAAACAAAAAACCAACTCTTCGGCTTTATTATTAATATATTAGTAAGTATATAAGTATAGATTTAAATTTAGCTTTGTAGAGTGTCGTTTCTTGAAGTTTAATTTATTCAAATTCAAATCATTTATTGTGGATCATAGGGGTAAGTGTTATGTCCCACCATTGAGGCATCCAAAATTCATATTATCAGTGCGGTACATAGTTAAAATACAATACATCAAATTCTCATGTAATACATTAAGATTAAATTAGTATAATATTTATGTCAAGCGTTATTATTAGTATAAATGGATAATTCACTGTTAAAAAAATATGTAAAACGAATGTATCGGTGTAGTTTAAAAAAACATACTTAGTGAAAACACTGAATTTTCTAAGTACCTACTTAATTCTAACTATTTAAGAAGACTTTTTGTACTAGAATAGTGTTAGGAAATAAAAATACTCAGTTATTTTATGAAGTGTATTATTTTCCCTTATTTAAAGGTAAGAAGGTGTTCCAAAGTGTGATTAGAAAGCTTTCACGTTTGGAATAAATACTTTATTCAGCATACCGCGAGCTGTTTCAGCTCTCTACCCTACTGACAGCTTGCTGACTGGCTAATATTCTACAGTCCGGCCATCGAGAGAATGCGTTCCTGACAACTATCAGTGCGACAATTCTAGTAACTAATAAAGATCAAATTCGCAAAACACGTATTTGTTTGTATGTAACTGACTTGTGTCAATAAGGCGATTATGACACTGCCACGCATCACGCTGCATGTTGCGTGTCAACGCGCCTACGCGCGTACTTGCGGGAGTGCAGATCTGCATCACCGTGTGGGTTTTTTACGCACTCACGCGCGTAGTTGCGTTTTGTGGATTCAAGGTGGCTCTGACTCATTTCCTCAGTACCATTTTCAAACACACGTCAAGTCCATCCAAAATCACGCACGGCACTGCGAGACTCAGCCTTCTGTTGGTAGTCGCGACGCCCCCGCAAGGGGGCGTGGCGAGCGGAACCGGGGCTTCGCCCCTCGGCCGCGGATGCAGTGCGGCGGCCCGTAAACACGGGCCTCTCATTTGGATGGCCTATTGTCGGCCTGTGACTGTATTGAGCGTGCGACGGTCCCGCACGCTCATGTGAATGGTTGCTATGAGTGTATCTGTAGGCGCGCCGCGACGCTAATAGATAGCGTCGCTTTCTTCACGACACCTCGGCGGTCTGTCCCCGCCAGGTGAGACCCCCAGTTACCTGGGGGAGGCCCGACGAGGACGACCAGCGGCGAAGGTGCCGAGCGAGACTCAGTGTACCCATGGTATAATAATATACTTCGCCAGGTATTCCATTCCTAGACACAGTGGTCATGTGGGTGACACAAGCCTACGTCATCACCGCTGTGTTACCAGTAGTGTGTAATAATAAGTCCCTAAACGCCTTTATTAACTGTGCGAATCCGATAAAACAATGAGGTTTTAACTAACAATTACGTTGGTATATGTTTAAATTGAATTTTTTCGTTTGATTTGAAAAACGAAACGACAGTTTAAATGCCTTATATATCTTTTTTAACAGAATGGTGACTGAAAATGTTTCCGTAATTCGTGTTTTGTTGCAATAAAGTGGCAACTGGATAGTGACGTACGCATGTGTCATTCCCGGAATGCCAGACCTTGCTTTTTTAGACCATGAGTGTGCCATACCTTGCGTCGCGCCCCGCACCCACGCGCGTGTGCGTATGTTTCTCCGCTTGTTGCCGCGTGATCTGAATGAACGCGCGTGGATGCATTTTCTGTGTGTTGGACTGTGCGTGTTTTCTATACAAACAACTTACAAGCAACGTTAAAACACGCATTCACGCGCTACGCTGCGTGGTGCGTGGCACTGTGTTAATCGCCTAACGTATTCTCTCGATGGCCGCATTCACAGAGCACATTATATTTCTGGTAGCCGCACTCTATTTATTAGAATGATCGCATTGACAGTTATCAGGAACTTATCCTGTTGATGGCAGGACTATACCATGGCATAAGCTATTCATAAGCAAGAAACCATTCGTTTGGTATTTGGTTGGTTCTTGACAAAAATTAACAAAATACTAGTCGCACTGTTTCTTGCTAAAAGGGGCAGAATCCAAATAAAGATTTTTAAATACAGATTTTTCTCCTAAAAGTCCACCCACAGAGTCACACAGTCAAACTCTTTGGAAGTTTCAACTGTCAATGTCAAATTCGATTCAACACGAAATCACGAATTTCGTCTACACAAAACAAAAATAAATGTGTAAAATAATGAATTATCTATTATAATGGATATAAAAGATGAATCTAAACGCATATTTTCGCTATGCGAAGGCTGTTTAAGCACTGATAGAAAGCTTAAATGCATAACTGGTCAAACTAAAGCCCTATTTATAAAACTAAGAGAAGATGTGATCCAAAATGAAAATGTGAGTGTGTTTTGTTGTTTTTCTTCTTATATTTGTCAATACATAGATAGTTTATAAACGTTTGCTATCCAGCATTAGCCCAGTATATCCAAATGACCACTGCCCTAATGGTTGTCATGGTAAAAATATTTTTTTAATTACCCATTATTTTATTCAAATCACTAAAGAACGAGGGATGACAGCAGATTTTAAAGAATTCCTTGTATGTAGCTATAGAGATATGATAAAGTTACGAAAATTAATTGTTAACCAAATTGATTACCTACTTAAATAATTTACCCTATTTTCAAATCCAGTTGTATGAAATGGCTATAACAGGGCAAATTGACTTGGGGTGTCAATTTGCTTGTTAATTAATTGCCCTGGCTGTAAATTGGACTAATATTAGGTCGGCCAAAAAGTTCTTTCGTATTTTATATACAAATTCAAGACTAAGAGCTTGTGTGGTACCCAAATATGGAGCTTTTTAGTATACCCAGACTTTATCAAATTTGTTGAAACTGTTTTATCGTCAACCCCTAACTCTTCAGCTATATCGTAACTACAAATATCTAGCTCCACTTAAAAAAAAATGGCATAGCTTTTTCCCATAATAGGGCGACCAGAGCGAGCTGCATCCTTGACATCGAAATTCCCAGACTGGAAACCCTGGAACCAATTTTGTGCTACTCTTACTGACACTGCGTAAAGTCCATAAATGTCACATATTTTTCCATGGCTTCTGTCACATTTTTCCCTTTTTTGTAATAAAACTTCAAAATGATTGTATCAAATTTCTTTGTTAGATTTACTCATTTTAGCGGACAGAAAAACAATTTAAAAATGGCGGGAAATCGTGTTTACTTATTCTTTATCTTTTTTAAGTGTCAACAATTTAATGGTATCAAAACCAGCCAGATACAAACAGTATAGCCAAAGAGATTTTACTGTAACTTTATACCTATAAAATATGCAAAAACTTTTTCCTGGACCTATTCGGAAACGTCATGTTCCTGAACAGGCGCCGGCCGTCAGTAGTTTAGCTGCTACAGCTCATTTTAATTTAATTTAATATTTAAATTGTTTATGTCTTTTTATTATGGACACTTTTAACATTCTGCATCATTCTCACATCCATAATTTCAACATGAATGATGTAACCAATATTTTGAAACCATATTTTGAATTAAAAGAGTGTCTATGGAGTTTCTTGCCCGTTCTTCTCCGTAGGTACCTACTACGCTTTGGAATGGGCAACTAGCTTCATCTTTCTGACTGACCGTCCCTGTGAAAATTCAAAAGTGAATTGGTTTACTTGAAATAAATGCTTTGAGATTGAGTTTATTATGTTAATGATAAGAGGTTTAAGGAATGTGATAATTTTTCATAAATCAGATTATGCTACATAAAAATTACAGGTGGCTTCAATTGCTACCCTGTATGATTGAACCTTCGATCAACTATATACTAGATTCAGTGTTGCATACGAACACAGCGCAAAAAATGGCTCAAGTTTACTATACCTTCCTATCTATTATGTATATATACAGACACAAATATATCGTAACGTCATAAAAATATTTTAACAATAATCATCCTTATTATTGTCTGTGAAAGGTTTAGTTTTGTCTAATGCGTAATGAACATACGACCTATTGTTTCGCGATATCACCGAGAGCTCGTAAAATTTTATTACCTTACGGAGCTAGCGCAGAAGATTCAACTTTATTGCAATATGTTAAGGCTTAAAACTACTATAGTCACATGTTACTCTTTAACTTACCTCCAAAAATAGATACGATAGAACATGGAAATCATGGAGTCGCTTTGTTGACAAAATCTAATAAGTCACTACGAACGAGTTAAAGGGTAAACAATATTTTTTATACATTTTACTAAAAAATAAAAAGTCATTTTATTACAAGTTTTAAACATTTATTTACGAGTATAATAATCTTACAAGGAATCATGATACGACGATTATGACGGCGACTATAACGATGTCTTCAATCATAATCGATTGAGGTCATAATGGAGTTATACAGGCTGACTTTTTACCCACCAGCCAAATTTTTGGAGCAAGGTCTGTCCATGATACTGAACTACTTTCCGTAAAAATAATTAACGAAAACTGAAAATAAAAATCCGGCTTCCCATACAAATCAGCGCTCGGTCCAACGAATTCTGTATGGGAGGACGAATTTTTTTGATTGATTTTTAATAACTTTTATAATGGAAAGTAGTTCAGTATCATGGACTGAACTTGCTCCAAAAATTTGGCTGGTGGTTAAAAAGTCACCCTGTACGTATTTATTATTCTAATCTTATTATGACTAGTTTTATGATCTTATTAATTACCTTTAAATAAATTAAGCTTGTTATAAAGTTGTCTTTTTGAGCCACTTTTTATCTGTGACGTTTCTTTTTTACAGATGTAATGCAATCGTACATCTATAAACTTTTCTATTATTAATTGAATTAAATTAATGTTATGGTTATGTTCGGTATTTTCAGAAAACACGGCTTTTTCGATATATAATTGTAATACTTCTATAGATATAAATTTTTTATCATGTTGTCCGATAGTGAAACAGCAGGAGAATTGGAGATGGAAATTGCTGGAGTCGTTGTTGTGGTGTCCTTTAAACTTGTTGAAGGTGCAACCTACAAAAGTAACGGTATCCTAAAAATTCTAGAAAGGACAAAAAATACTTGTTTTACAAATTACAAATTAAAATACTAACAACCGGTATCTTACCAAGTTTGACGTCATCTGTTCCGTCAATATAGCTGCTTCTTCTTGCAACTTTTTTTGCTCAATGTTAATCTGAAACATTTCATTTATAAATATTAACATGTAAGTACGCAAGCAGGACTAAAGTAATAATTCTGTTTCAACTCACACTGCACCTAGTTAATTCAATCCTAATCCTAGCTTATAATTATAAATGCGGAAGTTAGTTGGTTTGTTTGTTTGTTACCTCTTAACGTCTAACTAATCATCATGAAATTTTGCATATAGGTTGTCTGGGGTATGGAGAAGGACTAAGGGTATGTCTTCTCAAAAAAAATAATGTTCTCAAGGGATCGCCATGAACGCGGGCGGAGCCGCGGGCAAAAGCTATTAATTTATATGACATATTTTTAAGATATTTTACCTGCAATTTGGGAATCGCCGTTTTCAACAATCTACGCCTTTGAGTATTTCCAGATATATCGAATGTATCAAAATGTATCCAGCAAATTGTAGAATTTTTGCAAGGTCTGTAATTATCTTCTCTTCTTTCTCGCGCAACAATGGATATCCATTCTGCACAGCGAAATGGATCAGAGGGAAATCTACAATAAAAAAAAACAAGAAATAAAAATAAATTAACCACTCCATATATTTTTGTTCCAAACTCGACCAATGTTTGGCGAAAATGTTGGTTCTGTGATGTCGAATATTGGCTAAACGACGAAATATTAGTTTTTAATAGTTAAATAATGATTTTAAGATTTTTAAAAGAAAAGTGACATTGTACTTACCGAAAGAATGATACTCCTTCGGAAACTTTACTGTTCCGATGGTTATTTTCGCAGTTTTTAAAAGCACACTGAGCCATTCTGACACGTCCGTACGTTGGCTGTGGTTGGATCGAACTAAACTCAAATAAGACCACAAGTTTATTTGTGCTCTTATTTTTTTTGCCGTTTTTAATGCCGTGACCCTTAATCTAGTATATAGTTGATCGAAGGATTGAACGTATAAATGTTTGATTTTAGGACACAAGAGGGCTACAGCTGTGTTGGGAGTGCATTGCTTTACTAAACAAGATGAAATACTTCCAAGCTCGCATCAAAACTGCTCAATACAGGCTAGTGCAGTATCTACAAACCTTCTATGACAACAAGGTAATAATAATAATCTAAATCTTTATTGCGGACCCACAAAATCCAAATAACGATGGTCTGTGGGACCACTGGCCGTGTAAAACATGTATTTTTTTTTCAAACTTATTGTGTTTCAGTCGTAAGTTCCCCAAAATAATAATACAGAGGGTCTATTTTAGTCACTTCAATCATTACTTAGGAGGCCAAATTGTTCAGTATTTATTTCATAAAGCAAATTTACCTATACATCAATCTTAAATAACAATATTTCTGATTCTTAACAAGTTTTGAAAACTTCTACTTGTTATATAATTTCAGAGAGACATCCCCCACACATTATCACTACTAATAAAAACCAAACATAAAGAATATGACTGCATGTACAAATATATCAATGAAGAGGATCAAAAAGATCTACTATTTGAACAAAACAACCTTATTCTTGAACAAAAAGGCCTAATTTTCGAACAAAAAGACCAAATTCTCCAACAAAAAGACCTAATATTTGAACAAAAAGAAGTAATAGATGACGAACGAGTTCTCACAGACATAAAATTAGAAAGTAATGAAAATATTAAAGAAGAATATGATAACGACAATATAAGTTTAAACAATGATACAGATTATTATGAACCAGAATTAAAACAGGAAATGGATGAAGATTTTACATTACTCTACACAAACCCAAAGAAAGGATTTCGCAAATTAAAATCAAGAATTAAAAAGTACGAAGAATTTGCCTCCGTAACCAAAATTAATGGTAGATTCCCAAAAAATGTAAGTCCGTACTATGCTACAGTGTTTGTCAGTTCAAGAGATGTGGAACAAAATTACAGTGAGAAAAATAATCATCGCTTTGATAAGAATATGCCGTTCAGGTGCAAGTTGTGTAATATTGGATACAATGTGCAACTGGACTATATGCGGCATAACACTTTTAATCATAGCGAGGTGTGTATTATTTGTATTTATTAATAAAAACTGTTACTTTTTTCTAATTTACTGGCATTATAAAAGGCACTATGGAAAATTGTATAGGACTAAAAAAGGCTTTTAAAGAGCTTTAGTCAAAATTGTGTAATATCTTATGTGGGTAAAGTATACAGGTAGACAGTTTATTATCACATCATCACATATTGACATGACGGTTTGAAAACAAAATTTTATAAAAAAAAATAGTAAAAATTGCAGATATTTAAATAAAATAACATATAATTAGAACATCTATAAAATTCTTAACATGATTTTGTTTTAAGTAGCAAAATAGCCAATTGGTGCAATATAATACAGGTTGTTTTTTTTTTTTTCTACATTTGGTTACACAACAATTTTGGAAAAAAAATGCCTTTTAAATTACATCTATCAATAATGTTGTCTCATTTGATTAATAAGCGACCATTTAAACATAATAAAAATGTCCTAAAATAATGTTGGTTGCAATGGAATTTGAATTTTATAAAACATGACATTGAGTTTGTGTTTCCATAACTGGATAGGTAATTATAATTATCTAAGGCGCGAATTATACAGAAACGGCGTACGGTGAAGACACGGCGCAGGCGCAGAGCAGGCGTGGAACAGATAAGGCACGGACGCGATTTAAATTATATCAAAGAGGCGAAGAGACGCCGCAACTGGTCTTAGTATAGTCGTAAAGAGCTGGATATTGTTCAATTATCTCGCAGAACTCTACATTAAACTCACTATCGTCACGCATTTTTCTGCACCTACTTTATAAACAAAAGTCGGGGTATTTGCGCGCCTCTCCAGTCGCGACTGCTAGCGACGCGGAACAGGCGACGAAACGACGTGCCTGCGCTACGCCGTTTGAGTATAATCCACATCGTGTCGCCTACCTACATTTTGTATTGAAACGTTTTGAAGCGGCAAGATACCTGCGCCGCGCCTTCACCTTACGCCGTTTCTGTATAATTCGCGCCTAAGATTCTGAATTAAATTGTAGAACATTTTCTCTAACAAAAATTTACTATCACAGCTACAATTCCCTTCTAACTGCATAGCCTGCGGACTTGAGATACTCTCAGAATCCCATCTTGAAGAACACTGGAAGAACTACCACAATCCAATGCTAAGCTGTACTTTTTGTGGAGAACTTTCGAGAACTAAGGGAGAGTTGAAGAAACATCTGAATAGATCGCATACTAAGTTGTTTACCTGTACAAGTTGTCCATTGGAATTTAGGTAAGTCAGTTTTTTTTATAATGAGCGTCAAACTTTATGGCGGTTCAGGGGGTTTTCTCTTGATGGCGAGCAATGGGCAGCTCGCCGTCCGGTAAGGACCAGGCCCGGGTCGACGGCGCGTTGTGTTCCACGCGCGCCTCACAGAGATGTCAGCATAATTGACGGGGTCCGATAGGGCCGATGCCTGCCGGGTTCGCGGATTGTTCGAAAGAGTTACCGTGGCCCTGGCGCACAGGCAACTGAAGGAACACGGGTGGGTTTTAGTCAGTAAGAGTCTGACACGCCCTCCCGCTCCGCCCAGAACGAGAGAGGTCATTTGACGACTTCCCACCCAAAAAAAAGGGGGTTTACTCTTTATGTCTTTCAACGAAGATATGGGTCCATCCGAAAGTAGTTTGAAACTTTGGAGTGAAACCAATACTCGATTAGTTATATTTTTCGGACAGGTAAAAACACTTCGGGAGTAGGGACAACTCGTCGTTGCGCGTGCAAAAGTCGCTAATGTGTTATTTCGTGATTTTCGGTTTTTTATGCAGTTTGAATCGTTATTTCAATACACACATACTGTAAAAACAGCTACCTACGCGATAAATGCAATATTTAAAGAGTTACGGAATGTAGCTATGTGACATTCATTCATCGAAAGTTCCATATAAACACGCTAAGTGTTAGATTTCACATAGCCAAAATAAATGTATAAAAAACACATAGCGATTATGGAAAGCGCAGCGACGAACTGTCACATCGTGGTGTCATTCATTCTTAGATCGGGCCCCAAACTAATCTTGCTCACTTAATTTGTGTGTAATCGCAATGCAGGATTTTGCGTGACGTCAGTGTGAGGCGTACCTCGCATATGGCGTTGTAGTTACCGCTACAGATATGTATATCATAGAAAAAGAAAAGATAAGTACGACGAATTAATCCTAATCCTAACTAATATTATAAATGGGAAAGTAAGTTTGTTTGTTACCTTTTCATGTCTAAACCACTGAACCGATCATCCTGAAATTTTGCATATACGTTTTCAGGTGTACAGAAACGGACATAGGGTACCTTTCATCCCGAAAAAAAGTGTTGTTCCCGAGGAAAACAAGAATAACGTTCTTATGATAATCGATGGGGCCACGGGTCTTTCGAATCATGATTGAATTATATTGTTGTAGAAACTTTAGTAGTGTGTTAAGAGTTTAAAAAAAAAAAATAAGTACCTAAAACATTTTGTGAGTCTAGAGTGTCGATAGACCGGTTTTTCATCCTCCTAACTATAATTCCCCAACAACCTGAATTAATGCGAGCGAAGCCGCGGGCAAAAGCTAGTAATACGAGGGCTGCACTAAAAGTATCGGGAATGGAATATTTCCACTGTTCCTGTCATATTAAAATCTTTTTAATTGAAAACTCCTTGGTTTTAAAAATCGAATACCATTTATTTATTTAAAAAAAGATTCTCGGTCTTGTCACAAAATTTTGTCAAACTTGTTTAGTCGTTGAGAAAATGGAATTGACTCGAGAAAATTCAAGAGCGATGATTTATTATGACTTTCGAAGTGGTTTAACACAAAAACAGTGTGTTGACCGGATGATTTCTGCATTTGGTGATGAAGCCCCATCCAAAACCACAATTTATCGCTGGTTTGCTGAATTTCAACGTGGACTTGTCAAGCTCAGTGATTATCCCCGTCAAGGTCGTCCAAAAACTGCAGTCACCCAAGAAAACGTTGATGCTGTGCGTAAGCTGATTGAGGAAGATCGACATGTGACATACCGCGAAATTCAGGCAACTTTAGACATTGGCATGAGTCAAATACAAATAATCTTGCATGAACAATTAGGTGTAAAAAAGTTGTTTTCCCGATGGATACCGCATTCGCTCTGTGAAGAGCAAAAAGCGGCTCGCGTTACTTGGTGTGTCAGAACTCTCGAAAGATTCCACGCAGGATCCTCAAATGCTGTATACAACATCGTATCAGGTGACGAATCCTGGATATACGCGTACGAACCCGAAACAAAAAACCAGTCACGAGTTTGGGTGTTCGAAAATGAGTTAAAGCCAACAAAAATTGTTCGTTCACGGAGTGTTGCAAAAAAAATGGTGGCCACGTTTGTCTCCAAAACCGGCCATGTTACGACTATTCCTCTTGAGGGACAAAGAACGGTTAATGCAGAATGGTATGCTAGCATTTGTTTGCCACAGGTCGTTTCTGAACTCCATAAAGAGAACTGCAACCGCCGCATCATCCTCCATCACGACAATGCGAGTTCTCACACCGCGCACAGAACAAAAGAGTTTTTAGAGCAAGAAAACATAGAATTGTTAGACCATCCGCCGTACAGCCCCGACCTAAGCCCTAATGATTTCTATACTTTCCCTAAAATAAAGAATAAATTGCGTGGACAGAGATTTTCATCACCTGAAGAAGCTGTGGACGCCTACAAAACGGCTATTTTGGAGACCCCAACTTCCAAATGGAATGGTTGCTTCAATGATTGGTTCCATCTTATGGAAAAATGTGTCAAATTTCGCGGAGAATACTTCGAAAAGCAATAAATACATTTTTAAATAGTAATGTTGTGTCACTTCCTTGATTCCCGAAATTTTCAGTGCCGCCCTCGTACGTATAAAAATGAATATGAACATCCCATGTGGAGACAACAATACGACATTAAAATAAAATACTGGCAAAACTAATGCTGAGTATTTTTAAACTATAGCAAACAAATCCTATCATCGAAATGAAAAAAGTGATTTATTTAAACAAATTACTATTCAGGGGTTTTCCGACCGGGCGACTAGCTATAGTGACTAAACTATTAGATATATCTAATTGAATTGTTGTATGCAGACTGGCAACGTCATTAGTTATATGCACCTTGTATAATGCATAAAGCGATTTTGAATATGTTAGCATCAGGAGTTTCTCTTCTATACGCAAATATTATTTATTTTTCTATGTTATTTATGAATTATTATTATTTAGATAGATAGGATAATATATAATACTCTTTATTAGGCACACAATAAAACTTACAGATATAAATGTAGAAATCTTACATAGGGTGACATAATAGGAGGTTTCATCGCTGAAAACGATCTTTTAAAGGCAACCTTTGGGTGGATTAAGAGAAAATTATAGACTGAGGCTAATCTTTGGAAAAAGATCACCACCAGCATCACCTGAAGTACCACCTTACAAAATGTATTTACACCTTACAAGATGTATTTTTTTAACAATTTATCCCAAAATATTGGTTTTCGTTACAGAACTCTAGGAGAATTTAGCAAACATTACATAATGGCACACGAGAGGGTGACCTGTGATTATTGCAATAAGAATTTATGCTCGAAACGGAAACTGGAGACTCATATCAAGTAAGTTCATACTTATTTTAAATATATTTTTAAATAATATCACGCCTGGGTTCCTTGAAGGGCTAGCAGTGGTGCTGGTACACCCATATGTCGCCAGTTTGTTAAGTCCCATGTAGTAGGGGGTGAATCTTGGCACCGGGCAGGGCTACTATTGAGATTTTTGAACGGAAAATCCCAATAAAACATAGAAATTACATTAGGAATGGCCTAGAATTGAAGACCCTGGACCCCAAGTTACGCTTGCCATCATTAAAACAAAAAGGTAGGTCCTACCATATTCACTTCAGTTTTTGAATTTCACAAGCCCACGTCAATCATGTACTTTAAACTTAATGTCACTCATAAAAGTCAAAGTCAAAATTTTGTTTGTTAAACATAGGTGAGTGTAAAAAAACGCGTTGTAAATAAAAATATAGATCACTGTTTTGCCGTTGAGGGCATACAAATATCACTAAGGAGAAGGCATCTAAAATTACACTTAGGGCGAATTTCACCAAAACTGTATACTTACCAAGAATAGGTCTTATACTGAAAATGAATTTTGATTTTTTGACAGTTTTTCCATTCTAGAACTGTCAGACGTCAATTTTATTCCACGGGTTAAAGATATCTGACTTTGGTCAAATCAGCCTTTAGTAATAGAATTACACTTAGTAACAGAATTCAAATTAAATAACAAAATCTATCAACCAATCATCAAATTATAAATCATATGTAACAGGCACTTAGAACATTCTTGAAAGGTCTTTTTCAACCCAAAAAACTCCATTATTTCCAGGAAAAAGCACCTTCCCGGTCACTGCACCATTTGTAGCAAGGATTACCCAACATACCACATCCAAGAGATACACCTCAGAAGGGTGCACCCCGAGTTAGTGCCACATTTGATAAGAAACGAGACGAGTAAGGAAATGCGCTACTGTGTGGAATGCGACAAACAGTATCCTACCATCACGAAATATAAAAAGCATTTGCAGCAGTCCGTTAGACATAGGCCTCAGAAGAAAGTCAGGTATGTACGTAAAAGGTGATCGACTAAAAGTTGACAGACTAAAAATGAGAGATTAGAAAGTGTTCCATTGAAAAGTGACTAAAAAAGAGACGGATTAAAAGGTGACTAGACTAAAGGTTGTCAGACTAAAAGGTGATAGACTAAAAGTTAACAGACTAGAAAATGAGAGATTAGAAAGTGTCACATCATAAAGTGTCTGACAGATTAAAAGGTAACTAGACTAAAAGTGGTCAGTGACTCGTCAGTTAGTGCCACATTTGATAAGAAATAAGACGAGCCAAGAAATGCGCTACTGTGTGGAGTGCGACAAGTAGTAGGTATCCTACCATCACGAAGAATAAGAAGCATTTGCAGCAGCCCTTTAGACATAAGCCTCAGAAGAAAGTCAGGTATGTATGTCAAAAGTGACAAACTAAAAGTTGTTGTACCAAAAGGTCATAGAATAAGAGTTGACAAACTATAAAATGAGAGATAGAAAATGTTCCATTGAAAAGTGACTAAAAAGAGTCAGATTAAAAGGTGACTAGACTAGAAGCTGTCAGACTAACAGGTGATTGACTAGAAGTTGACAGACCAGAAAATGAGAGATTAGAAAGTGTCACATCATAAAGTGACTGACAGATTAAAAGGTGACTAGACTAAAAGTTGTCAGAATAAAAGGTGACCGACAAATAGTAGTTATTTTAAAACGTGACTCGTCATTTAGTACCACATTTGATACGAAATGAGACGACCCAAGAAACGCGCTACTGTGTGGAGCGCGATGAACAGTATCCTACCTTTACCAACTATACGAAGTATTTGCAGCAATCGGTTAGACATAGACCTGTGTCATCTTCAAACGATTGACCGGAATAGAACGATGTTATGAATTTGTTTCATGGTAAATGTATTTAGTGATTTGTGCTGCAAGCGGACCTAAAAGTTGTCAACGAAAAGAGGTCACACTAAAAAGTTTCAGACTAAAAAATTACGGACGAATTTAGTCTGTCACCTTTTAGGTGACAGACTTAAATGTGACTGACTAAAAAAAGAGTCGAACAAAAAAAAATAAGATTACAGTTTTTAATCCACAAAAAAATATATTTTTTAACATGATTTAAATAAAATCAGAATTGAAGTTTGAAATGTGGTCACTCTTTCCAAAGGCTAAACTTGGGTATTGAGATAGCGAACTATTTAAATGATTATTATTTGATCACACACACTGACTCTTAACGCTACTAAAACTAACTTTATGATCTTTTCTATCACTAACACCGCTCAACCTAGTAGCTCTATTAATTTAAAAGCACACTTTTGTCCTATTCGAAGTCAATGTCAGTCAATGTCCTGACCTGACTTCAGTGGAAAAAATTAAATATCTTGGCAGTATTTTAGACAGAAACCTAAATTTTAAAACACATATTTCGACTCTTACCAGCCGGATACGCAAACTGACTTATATATTTAAGACCTTGCGGCACGTAGCCAACCCTGCAATCATTCGTAACGTATATTTTGCCCTATGCCAATCAGTCCTCAATTATTGTATCTCTTGCTGGGGTGGAGCCGCAAAAACCACACTAAAACCTCTAGAGATCGCCCACAGATCTATACTTAAAGTTGCAAACTTTAGGCCTATACGTTTCCCTACTACCGAATTGTACAAAACCTGCAACCTACTTAATGTAAGACAGCAGTTTATCCTACACACAATTTTGTTGCAACACTCAAAAACACCCTATATAAAAATAAATAGACGCCGCAAAAATAATATCTGCCATACTCCGCCGGACCGAAAAAAGTTTATAAAAAAATTCTTCCCCTACCTTGGTCCGTCACTTTATAATAAAATCAATGAAAAACAAACAATTTACGGATCTACTATATTTAAATGCAAGAAGACCGTCCGCTTGTTCCTATCTACTCTAAATTATGAAGAAACCGAAGACTTCCTGAGGTAACCACCCTCACTAATAAAACACCCTCACACACACACACACACACACACACACACACACACACACACACACACACACACTCACTCACTCACTCACTCACTCACTCACTCACCCACTCACTCACTCACTCACTCACTCACTCACTCACTCACTCACTCACGCACGCACTCACATACACACTCACATACCTACACACTAAATCTACCTATTTACAATGGCTTTCATTTACCTTTATTTTTGCATGCATGTTATTGTTACCGGGATAATTAATTATACCTAATTATAAAATGTACTACGTCATGAGACCCCTATATGTATATTGTTTAAACGGGATCAGTCCTGTCTCTCCTAAACACAGGCTACTCAGTAGCCTATATAGGAGTACAGCGCTTCACCCGCTTACCAGACTGTGTATTATTCTCATGTCCCAATGTATCTGTACTATAATCTGGTCCTTGTAAACAATAAATAAATTTTATCTTTATCTTTATTTATTAATTGCAGGATACCCTGCCCGGCTTGCGACAAAATATTCACCCGTGTTTCATACAAAAACAATCACTACAGATTGGTACATATAAAGGAAAGTAAACACTATTGCGAGCTATGTAATAAGGTATGTATCTAACTGTAACGACCGGCCCCTGCATAATACCAGTGAATGTAAATATTCTACAAAACGAAACGTTAACAATCAATAAAATAAAACGTGAAAAATGTTTCTCTAGCTGACTGTATCATTTTACCAAAATCTGTAGTTAGGAATTGCTCAAAAAGTTAAGGACAGTTTCTGAACAACGTTTTCCAAGAGCTCCTGCCCTTACTGCCCAGTCTTAAAAATCGACCGTATAGGTATACTAAAACCTTTCACAAAATAATCTCTAATTGATGTTGAAAAGCGCTTCAAAATCCAACTTCAAATCTTCATTAGTGGCTTTTGTTAAAGAGACACCACAATTTTGCCAATATCACTCTTATAAGTAATATATCACGTTTAGAAGTAATGAGCGATACAGATAAACTAAATTATTCGGAAAACGAAAAAAATAAAACCATTATTGCCATATTTCTTTAATTAGACTAGCGGCGGTACTATATGATGGCGCCTGTGACAACTTACAAATTATAAAATACAGCTCAAACTCAAACTCAAAGCGTTTATTTCAATTAAACCATTTACAGGCACTTATGAATTGTCAAAGAGTCGGTCAGTTAGTCAGAAAGTTGAAGCTAGTTGCCCATTCCAAAACGTAGATCTCTATGGAGAAGAACGGGCAAGAAACTCCAAGGACACTCTTTTTAAATCAAGATATTACAAAATCCTGGGTACATTATTCTTGTTGTATTCTATATGCGCGAACAATGAAAAAAATAAAAAATATATATATAGTTTTAAAAATCTATCCATTCGACAAATTGTAGTTCCAACCTTATGGCGATCTGTACAACAATGTAGTATGGGCATATGTTCCCTCACATTTAGTAGTCAATATTAACGGAAATTCATAAAAACGTGCAAACGTCACAAGCCATCATACAGTGCCGCCATTGCAGTTAACTTTTAATGTCCTACGTAAGTCCATATTAAAAACATTTTCTTGTTGTATTTCAGTACTTTTCGAATGGGTACGGAGTTCGCAAGCACATTCAGCACGTGCACCAAAAGATACCGAAGCCCAAAGACAAGATTTGCGATCTATGCGGGAGAGGATTTAGTGTGAGTATCACGTTTTACTCCCCAAGCTCCATAACGTAACAAAAAAACGAAAATACTCGTTTTGCACGTAATATTTATTTAGTTTTGTTTAAGATATTAAATAAATTTAAATCGAAATGCTTTAGGAAAATTTTATTTTTGATAAAAAAAATCGATTGAATTTACATTACGGTTACTTTGCGCGTTCTTGGGTCTCTGATTTAAGATAATACATCACGATAAATTTCCGAGACTCAGTTGGGCGCCAATAAATTACGGTGAAAATGATTGGCGCCCAACCGGGTCTCGGAACAAACACTATTCGAGGTACTTATTTGTCTAAACTCTTTTAATAGTCGATAACCAATCATTTCACATAATATCACGCCAGTTTTGCCAAAGGGGTGGTCAGAGGTGTGTCTAGTATAGTTCACCCACATTTCGCCAGTTAAAGTCTCGTGTATAGGTGGCGAGTCTATCGTCATGGACCGGGCACAAATCAAGAGTCCCTTCTGCTTTGCTACTGAGAAATTCCTGATGGAAAAACCCAAGAACAGTGCCCGACCTGGGAATCGAACCCAGACCCTCATGCTCAGCGTTAGCAATTGCAATCCCTAGACCAACGAGGGAGGAAATCACTCCAATAATTTCAACTTCGTTAAAATTTGTATTATTAAGTACACTTATTTTTATTAGTTAAAAAACTACCCTCACTGAGCCCGCGTGGTGGATTACGGCCCACTCCCTCTCACAGTGAGGACGCCTGTGTCCCAGCACTCCCAGCAGTGGGAAGATTATAGGCTGATTATGCTAACAATATGATTCCTCTACCTTACAGTCAAACAGGATTCTTATCAACCACCGTCGCACGCATACTGGGGAGCGCCCGTTTAAATGTCCGTACTGTCTCGCCAGCTTCGCGCAGGTAACTGCCATGAAAACTCACCAGAAGACACAACACAAGAATATTTTAATGTCCAGTTAAGAAGGACCGAAGGAAAGAAGGAGGGGACTAAGATATGTCGGATTTTACAAATATCAACAATGTTGTACGTTGTCACGAGCATAAACGCTTACGCAAGATTCAAACGCAAATTTCGCCTAAAGTATTGTAGAAATACAGGGTCAAATTAAATTAACTAGAGAAACTCCGCAGACGTGATGGGTATCGATATCTAAACACGATAAAATAAAAATATTTGGTGATTTTTTTAGGGGTTAACGACCGCTCTAAGTGTTGTTACTTGAAGTATGTGTTGAGATAATATGTTTTATCGTGTTTAGATATCGACACCAATCGCGTCTGTAAAGTTCACACAAAAAAAACACATTTAAAAAAATTATATTTTAATTGAATACACTAACTGCGGTCGATGACCCCACAATTCGTTTTTATCATATGTTTTTTTTAACATGTTCAGATACCGATACCCATCACGTCTGCGGAGTTTCGCTAGCTAATTTAATTTTACCCTGTATAGTGTTACGAACATGGTATTCTCGAAATCACTATTATGAAAAAGGTCTTTTCTCAAAGTAGCGATCGTTTTTCACAAGCAAATTGTTGTATTTATTCTCGTGGCTGTACTATGTCGAGTTTTGCATTTAATGCCAAAATTTTAAGTACTTTCTCTCCATGTGGTATAGCAATTGGACAATTTGTAAAAATGTAGGAACAGTACATTTGATTTGTATTTATGTTCACTCTAGAAGACTATTAACACTAGACTATAACTTGTTAAAAAGAAATACGCGTTTTACACATTTTTTTATAGTACTTTATCTCCATGTGGAATGGCAATTGAACAGCCTGTGATGATAGGAATGGTATATTTATTTTGTATTTATTTTTGGTGAAGAAGACTCAATACATGATGCCAAGTTAAAAAAAAAAAAACAAAATATGGCGCGTTTTACATCAATTTTATAGTACTTTATCTCCTTGTGGTACGGCAATTGGACACCCTGAGTTAAGGTGAATCCTTAGCTGTATACCGCTCAAATTTTAGAATTTTTTTCCATCTAATGTTCCATTTAATTTTTCAGAATATTTCATATGAAAATTCTCAGGTGGAACAAATTTCCAAAGTTAGATGATTGATATGAAATTGATGATTATTATTCAGTAAATAAATCATTCCTACAATCGCGAATTGCATTTTGATCAACATGCGACGTAAAACAGAGCTACATTTTGCGAAAAATCCAAAGAAAATTTAAATTTGGCGGGCTACAACTGAGGATTCACCTTAAGATCGGAACGGTCGATTTGAATTATATTTATTTTCACTCTAAACGACTTAACATCGGAACATTTGTTAAGTCGCATTTAAAAACTACTTTCGTTTTGTTTTTTTAGTTTCTCTCCATTTGGCATGGGCACCCTATGTAAAGATAAAAACCGTAGATTTGATTTGTATTTATTTTTCGTCTAAAAGACAACACTAGAACATAATAATGACCAGTTAAAAGGAACTAAATATGTCGCTTTTTGCACCTATTTTATAGTACTTTCTCTCCATAGACATCGTGTAAAAAGATGGATTTGATTTGTAATTATTTTCACTCGCGAAAACTTAACACAAGAATATGAAAATGTCCATTTAAAAATGCTAAGATATACGCATTTTGCAACTGTTTTCAATATTAATTTACTCTTTTTTATGGCGTTTGGACACCCTGTATAAACATTAATGATCGCTTTAAAAAAAAGGAACTAAAATCGCATTTTGCACCTATTTATAAGCCTTTCTCGCCCAATGGCATGGTGATTGGACACTGTATGAAGACAGGAACGTTATATTTGATTTGTATTTGTTATTGCTGAAGAAGATTCAGTACAGAAATATTATATTTCCAGTAAAAAAAAAAGATATGACGAATTTTGCGACTAATTTCGACGTTGGATGTAATTTTTCCAATGGGTATGGCGATTGGACACCCTGTATAAACCAATTTGATTTCTACTTTGTTTTCGTTAGTGTTTAATTTCAACGGGTACCTGTAGTTAATTCTACGAAAATTTGTTTATTTTATTTTCTCACTGCAAATGAGTGTAATTTGTTTTAACGTTTTAAGAAATATGTTAAAATTATGAATAATAACGATTCTACTCCGTGCAATACTTTAGTAGTATATTGATGTCCAAAACATTTTATTGTGTTTTAATAAAACATGCTCAAAGATATTACATGTATTGTTTTATTCAATAAAATATAATACACCTGCACCCTAATTACGTAACACACTATCTATCACAATCTGAATCATTTTGAAGCCTATTGCTAATCCATTGCTTCATATGTTCGAAAAATGTGTCTGCTCCACAACGTAAATAACGCAATGAATGTTGTTGAACTGTCAAAATGAAACCCATTCCTACTGTTAGTGTGTTACGTAATTACCCCGTTGCTTAGTGGAGTCGGTAAGTATTTTTTCATAATATATAGGGTGACTGGTAATTAGTGACCGATATTTAAACACATGATTGTACTCATCATAATAAACAACTTTCCCAAAGAAACATTTTTTTTTTTTTTAAACTTGCACTTTTCGGCAATCACCCCAATAGAATATTGAGTACATAACAAGAATGATACACCATCAGCTGTAATTTAATTTAGTTACATACAAACAAAAAAAATTAATCCTCTTTTACCACGCATTTTTTTTTTTCATTAATTTAACAACGGACCGCGCGCGCGCTATCAGCTGTGAGTTGCTTGACCCCGTTCTGTCTCGTGATACATGTAGCTACCTACTACCGTACCGTGTAACAACAGTGCGAAGGGCAGAGCGCGCACGTGATTCGCGACCGCACATCGTCGACGGAGACGCCACCGTCCGCCGCGGAACCCAGCATCCGTGTACCTACCTAGATAGTGTACATGTTCAGGTTGTTGCTAAGTTAACAACAAATTATACAAAAAAACGCCGTGTTTAACTGTACTCCACTATTAATATCCAACGTAAGGCTGGCTAACAAGGCGCGGGCCGTCTTACGCTATCAGCTGTTAGTTCCTTGACCGGTAACCCCGTTCTGTCTCATGTAGGTAAGTAAGTAGCGGTAGCGTATCCCCGCCACGCGCCGCGCCTTGCGCTCCTGTGACGCAAACACAAACAGTCACCCCCGGAAGCGCGTCGCTTACGCATGTTGCAAATTGAATCGCTCGCACAAAATAACTTTAACAATGCGCGGTGTCGAGTATCGAGTCAGGTAGTGAGTAGTGGCGTCCAAACCACCTATAAACATCGTGTACATAACAGAATAAACGTAAGTCCTGAAAATAGTTTGTTTAGAAAAAAATAATACATTTGTGGTAGCGCGCGCACGTAAAGTACCTACGGAAATACCTACTAGTTAATTATTCCCTTCTTACCGTCCCGCAAACGGATAAACGTTCATTCACATCTACCAGCACGCAGCGTGTTCAGCCCGCAGCGTGTTCAGCACGCGCGCACGTAACGTTGCAGACACACCAAATACACTCGTAGGTGTTCATGCCTACCGGCACACGGCCGACAGACACTCACAAACGTGTGCATTATTATTATTATTCTATCTACGATCACTTGATCACTCAAATCGTAAGAAAACTAACTAATTCGGGTGTAATTGGGTTATTTTTTCATTATTCATATTGCTGGTGCGTTTCGCATTCATGTGAAAGCGAGATGCATACGGTCGCCGCCGGCGGCTGTATTAAAGGAGTAGGTCTTTCAGGCACGCCGCCACACCACCTCCACCACCGACCGCTCCGCGTGTTTATGCCATCCACTCCGCACCACCGTCGTCGTCGGCGGACTCAACGCCATTACCTACACTTTTTTGTGGGAATTCTGACGAATCGTTTGTTCATTACTTTAGTAATGCGGGTGAATAGAACTCGCATTTATCGCAGTGAAGTGACATACCTACACTGCGTACGTAAACGGCCACGCGGCCGCCGCACCGCGGATTTGCGTCGGCGTTGCGTTGTGTCGGTCGGCGGCACAGGCCTCCGCGGCTGACGAAGCACGTTAGCGTGGGCGCTCCGGCCTACTGTACTGACTGTTACACGACACGATAAATCGCGGGCGAGTGAGAAGTCACTGTTGTTTTAATAAATAAATAAGTGCGATCCCCTAGACAGTTTTGTCATTTCGTTGATTATTTATTAATAGGTACCTATAATAACTACTACTTACTACAACTCTAGCAATACAGAATGGGGTCAAAAAAACTATCATGTGATAGTGTCGTGACTACTTTTACCGGGATCGCCTCCGATGCCTAGATAGGTATTTCGTAGTTACGCGGCCATACGTTGCATCTTAAAAGTGGAGTACCTACTGTTAAACACGGCGTTTTTTTTTGTATAATTTGTTGTTAACTAAGCAACAACCTGAACATAGTACACTATCTAGGTAGGTACACGGATGCTGGGTTCCGCGCCGTGCCGCGGCCGACGGTGGCGTCTCCGTCGACGATGTGCGGTCGCGAGTCACGTGCGCGCTCTGCCCTTCGCACTGTTGTTACACGGTACGGTAGTAGGTAGCTACATGTATCACGAGACAGAACGGGGTCAAGCAACTCACAGCTGATAGCGCGCGCGCGGTCCGTTGTTAAATTAATGAAAAAAAAATAATACGTGGTAAAAGAGGATTAATTTTTTTTGTTTGTATGTAACTAAATTAAATTACAGCTGATGGTGTATCATTCTTGTTATGTACTCAATATTCTATTGGGGTGATTGCCGAAAAGTGCAAGTTTAAAAAAAAAAAATGTTTCTTTGGGAAAGTTGTTTATTATGATGAGTACAATCATGTGTTTAAATATCGGTCACTAATTACCAGTCACCCTATATGTCGGGAATACGTTAAATCAATCGTTTGACTATGACTAATTGGGACGCTAGCGCCACCAGGTGGCACTCGACAGAGTCTATAACATAACGCTTGACCAGAGTAAAAGGAGAGTTGGTTGGTGGCGGTTAAGCAGTGAACACGTTTAGAAACTGTCGCGCGTTCCGTATAGTTGTGTCGTGTACCTACAGTGGGTGATTCGCTAGTGTGATTGATTTGAATTGCAAACGGTTTTTCTATTGCGCAATAACCGACACTATCCATAGCACGCCCACAGTAGTTAAAATATGACCGATGATAACGAGAGACATACCTTCTCCGTCATAATATCATCCAGCTTAGAAAAATAAATAATTCAAATAAAACATACCTACTGGGCGTGACCGCACGACCACATATCAAGCAATACATTTCCAGTACATTTATGTTCTCATTTCACGAAAAGCCTATACAATCCGAGGTCGGCTAAAACTGGAAATGTATACCTAGCTTGATATGTCGCCGTTTGTACCATGTGCCAAGAAGTTATAGGCTATAGCTCCTGCTCCACCGCCGACGAGGAAGCGACTAGCTATCAACGGTTTTCTCGCTCAAAAAACGTAGAGTGCAGGTCCCGTATAAGGCGGGCCCGAAACGGTCAATAACGGTTATTGACCGATTATGACTATGATTGAACAACAATTTGAGCGAGTTTGCACCATATTATTGCACCGATTGCACGGTAGTAGGTTCTCATGACGAGGTCCTTTACAAATCTTCTATTAAGCTTGCAAAGATAAAAAATAAAACGTACTCAAAAACTTAATTCATTTTATTTGATTAAAAATACATAAAGTAATACTCAGCCTTATGATACATTATCTTAATTCTAGAAATTATAATCATTAATATAATGAATGAATGTACTGTACATAATAATAACATACAGGGTGGCAGGGACATCGACACACAATATGTTAACTTGAATTCAGTACGTGATTCTTAAAAAAAAAAAAAAACTCGGTTTAAAAAAAAAAATTGCTTTGCCATACATTTTGATCGCGTAGGTATTACACTGTTTTATGAAACAGCATTTTTTTTTTATAACCGACGAAATATTTCTATGCTAGGGGGTCTAGAATCATGTGCTGAATTCATGGGTTTGTGCGTCGGATGTCCCTGCCACCCTGCAGTGCTGAATCTGATGTTCACCAATTAAACTAAAAGTATAGTTATCTCTTTCTAGCAGGTAAAACTAGAAAGAGACGTTTAAGCAGCAGTATATATTTATGATTTAAGGGAGATGCGCCAAGGTAGCTCGCGAAATTAAAATTTTCTTACGTTTTTTGCAATTTGCAGGTCAGTATCAGGTTGTATGTTGATCTAAATATGATTCGCGGCCGTATCAGATATTTATTTATAGAATTATAATCATAAAAATCATCAATACATCTCAATAAAGTTCATATTACCCTATTGAATGACTATTTCATGAAATCATGACATTTGAGGGCAATTCTAACTTAGGAGTTGTATTGCTGATTATAATTCTGCAAAGCCATGTTTGTTACGGTCGCGACGCATATTTTAATCAACATACAACCTGACACTGACCTGTAAATTGCAAAAAACGTAAGTATTTTTGAATTTCGCGGGGTACCTGAGCGCATCTCCCTTAACTTAGTTGGTGCCCTACAGATTCTACACCACTTTTTCTTAGCATAAAACTGTCAGCCCGCTTACTAAGCGAAAGCGTTCTCGTTCTCGTTGTCCGCGACTTCGATCACGTGGAATTCGGAAGACACCACGATTAACTAAAATAACAGGCACATTTACCGCCCACGCTTTTATTTCGTTTTCGATTAGCGTTCTTTCGGATTTTTTTCTTATTGCTGGGCTCCTAAATGTCAGCGTGATGTTAAATAACCTTCCTCAAGGATTGGGCTATCAAATTCAAAAATAATTTTCAAATCCGACTGGTATTTCCAGAGATTAGCGCGTTCAAACATAAAAAAAAACAAACTCTTCAGCTTTATCATCTTAATTAATATTATAAAGAGAAAAGATTAGATTTTTCATGTTTTTTTGTTACGCTTTCACGCTAAAACGGCTGAACGAGTCTTTATAAAATTTGGTACATGGGTAGACCATGACCTGGATTAGAACATAGTATACTTCTTATCCCGATATTCCCACGGGATCGAGACTTATGCGGGTAAAACCGCGGGGCGCAGCTAGTATTATATGGAATACTAGCTTCTGCCCGTGGCTTTGCCTGTGTGGATGTCGGAAATTATCACACGGGAACGTGCTACCGGGACAAAAAGTAGCCTGTCCTTCCCTAGGATGCCATCTATCTCCTTGCCAAATTGTATCGAAATCCATTCAGTGATTTAGGCGTGAATAGGTAACATACAGACACGAGTTACTTTCGAATTTATAATATTAGTATGGATAAATAGATGACGTACTCGCGCGATCAATCAAGTCGCGTTTGTACGTACGTCCTAATTCATAAAAAAGATCGCGTACTCGGCAACGTCGTCGGTCGCTTTCGGTTAGCACGCGGGGTTCAACATTGAATTATTTCGTATTCATCAGATAGGCAGAATTTGTATTCCGTAATTTTTCACTGCCAACTGTATTATACAAATTTATAATAAGAAAAATTACAACAAAAAATAATTAAATATTTACATATTAATTTCTTTACAATTTTAATTTACACCTACCCTCTTATGAAATAAATTTAAGGTAAGTTTTTGACACTGCAGGACACTAAACGGTCCCAGACGTAATAACAATAAAACTTCTATAGGGTCTCGTTCAGTGTCCTCCAACTGATTAATTAGATTTAACAAAAACCAATTGATGTTGTACTGTAGTAAAAATATAATATTCAATTGTAAAAAAACCTAATTTAAGATTAAAAACTAAAATCTTACATACTTTACAAATTGACAATCATAGACTGGGGAGTTGCTGTTGGGCAAAAAACTAAAATGAAAATATTTGACAAGTAACTTTGAAAGGCGAGATGAGACAAAATTTGTTTAAACTAAAACTTGCAAATGGGTTAATACAACACACCATTTAAAAACAATAATTTAATTTACAGTGACCGGCACGAATCTTAAGCACTTGATTTAAGAGTGTGGATTGGTCTGCGTATTGGAAACCTATGGTAAATAAACTCCCCACTCTTTCATCGAGAGCTCATGATTCGTGCAGGTAAGTGCAACTTTACTCAAATGGTCGCCAGTATATGATTTGTCTAGAAAAGCTATTGCTTGTTTGATGTCACTTAATTTAATTTATTATAATTTATAAGAAAACATTCACAAAAAGCCATGTATAGGGACTTGAAATGAACAATACTTCCCTGTTTCTTGAATATAAACCTAATAACAAAATAATTAATTAAGTGGGTAGTTTTACATTTTAGTGTCCTGCTTAAGAGTAGAGGAAGAACAAAGAAAAATGCATGGATTGTGTAAAAGATGATATGGTTAGAGAAGAGGTGAGTACTCGGCTAACGGCTGAGTCGCATGGAAGAGGATCAGATGCTGTGCCGACTGGGGATAAGAATAGGAAGATGTTTAGCTTCCATGATGGAAAGGTATTGAGACTTGAAAAAACGATTAATTCGTATAATATTCGATTTGCAATTGTCCTCCAATAACAGAACTTTTTACACTTAAAATAAATAAAAACTTTACAGCAAAAAATTCACCCAAGTTTTTATGAATAAGGGTTCAATTTTGCATACACACTTCATTTTGTTAATATAGTTCATAATCTTATATGGTTTTATGTACAGATAAATTAACATTATAGATAAGTAGGTGATTCCTAAACTGATTTTAATATCTTTCTATTTTATTTGGGGGTGCAGCAAGCTTGTCAAACATGCTACAGCCCGGTTCAAACTTTATGGAGGCTCTGAAGTGGGGTACTCACTGCGCAGTACCTCACCTCTCAACTCCGATGACACGTGAATTAGTTACTGCGCAGCGACTCGCCTCATATTCCAAGCCGCCATAATGTTTGGACCGAGTTGTATCTCCAGATGTGTTAACTTAGTATATATAAAACTGCAGAGCACAGAGATGCTTCAGTTAAAGGGAACACTGCCAACACAGTCCATACAAACCAAGTGAAATATTGAAATTGATGGCTTTGAAGGCAGTCCGTGACAGGAGTTGTATGCTCAACACATTTTATTAGCACTGCCGTCCCTAGACACTGCCAGCATGGCGATACCGAGCTTGGTCTGTATAAAACGGTTGCTCAAATAATGCTTGTACAAAGCAAAATTTTATTCACTCGTCTAAATAATTAATCTATTGTATAAAAAATTGATACAACACCTTTAAATGTATACTATTTTGTCTAGGAACCTATACCAACAAACGTAGGTTGATGAATATTCTCTTCGCTTTTAACTGAAAGACACTTTCTTTTTTGTTATAATGTACATAGTATATCAAGGTTGGAGATGGATTAGTTAGGCAGATCATTTTGCATGTTATATACATACATAACATCACGCCTGTAAACCCCGAAGGGTTAAGCAGAGGTGTACCTATAGTAACACCCACATTTCCTCAGTTATGTTTAAGTCCCATGTAATAGGGGGAGGTCCAGATTTGTGCTGGTTGATGGCAATAGACTCGCTATTGCCATCAACCAGCACAAATCTGGACCTCTGTCAAAAATGTCAGAAATCTGGACAAATCTGGATCTCTGAGCTGCTACTAAGAAATTCCTGATGGAAAAACCCAACAACACTTTGCCCGACTTGAGAATTGAACCCGACAACTAGACCAAGGAGGCAGAAAAATGAACTTATAGATAACATCGTCAAATTTTAAGATGAAAAGCTAGAAGTCAATACAATATTCTTAGAAAATAACAAATTTAAAATGACTTCATAACACTATGCTTACTGCAAAATGATCCACAAATCTGGTTTCCTTCCAACATAAATATAACAGTAATATCTTTGATTTATCAGTTTCTAAATCTACTTCAATAGGACACTGGTGGTACATGCTGCGGCATCATTGTTGTATACACACACTGGTTGTCATTCATCGTTGGCTTCATCACTTGGTGCATTTGCTGATGTTGCATAATATTTTGTAGTTGTTGAGGCTGCGGCTGAGGTGGAGGCATTGGCGGTTGTTCTGGTTCTTCTTTCGGCTTCTTATTCTTTTTCTCACATTTCTTAAACTTAATACCGAGTTTATTCAACAATATTAGTCTTAGAGATTCTTTGCCTCCACGATAATTGAGTTCGTGTTTTGCAGCAGTTAAAATTTTGCCGAGCGTAGGAACCTCTTTTCTGACTGAGTAGCTGTTCACAATGCCTCTTAGAGCACATAACTGGTAATAATCAAGCTGTACCTTAGTTTTTCTAACGCGTTTTTTCTTTGGACCAGCTATTTTCGTTTGTGTTGCTTCCGCGCGCAAACCGTCTCTCTTAATTCGTTTTATCGTGCTTTCTGACAACCCTGTGGCCGCGCACGCTCTTTTAACAACATTTTCTACTGGGTACGCGTAGCCTCTGTTCTGTTTTTCGCTCTCAAAGAACTTTATTACCTTAAATATAATTTCTCGGGCTTGGCCCTCGATAGCTTCTTTTTTCTTCTTTTCCAGTTTTTCCATTTTGGGTTTGCGCTCGGCCAGTATTGTTGGTAGCGCTGGCGCGGGCTCCTGCTGGTGTGTGTTCACCTGCGGTTGAGGTTGTTGCTGTTGAACATGGTTTTGAAGCTCTTGGGGCCCCGGTTGGTGCATAATAACAGCATTAACAACAGGCACTTCATAAACATTGACATTTATATTCATTTTTGTTATAAGCAATTTGCGTTTTTCACAAGATGAGCGTCGTTCATTAATGTATTGCTTAATTATGTCGTAGCTTGTTAATGGAAGTACATTATTTTGTGTTTATTTACGACTAAATACACAAAAGAAACAATAAATTATCAAATACGGTAGCCATAGGCCATTAATTACCATAAACAAAATTCTCAAGATTGTTTTGTTCTCAATTTCTCATTTCGAATGCCAACATTCATTTAAAATTTCCCTGGTAAATCTACTTGATTCACATGACTTTTGTCCCTATAAAAATGGATAATGCTATTTTCAAACCAATTGTTAATGATATAGAAATATTTCATAGATTTCTAAAATTCATTTTGTATTTTACCAACTTAACTAATATTATTGATTAGCGTCAGCAGAAATCTTCCCGATTTTATGGGTAGAATATTTCAGCAACCATTCCATAGACAAATGCTGGAAAATGAAGAGTGCCACGATCCCGTTTTTAGATCGACTTTTGAATGAGATCTCAGAGTACCACTTTGACAGCTATTGATATATTGCCAAATCAATATTTTTCACACTTACGGGTACTAGAATAGAATGAAGGAAAGAAGTTTGTTGATTCCGGCAAAACATTGAATATTTATAACAAGACTGGTAATAACTCAAGTTTTCACAAAAAAATTCGTCATTTAGTAATTTGCTACAGGATAAAAATATTTTATCGGAATACAAAATATAAATGGACTCACGGACCTTGGTTGCTAAATGGAAACTTTACACTAGTAGTAGCAACACTCAATAACTGTCACTTTTACGAAAAGAGCGATTACTGTGTATTGTAAAGATTGTAAATAATAAAAACAATTCGTGATTATTCTAATTTATCAATTTCTTCTCATTATAAACAAAGAAGTTTTATTAAAATGGACGACTGTTCAGAAGTAGAGTTAAAGAAGCTGTGTTGTACGTGCTTAAGTCGAGACAGAAAGTTGTTTCAATTGTGCAGACTACCTGACGGCGTTAATAATTTATATTTGCTGTTATCCTTTGATTCTGAGGCTTACAGGGTAACTATAAATTATTTATTACTTTATAGGTCTCGAGGGTCACCGTAGGGGCGAACGGTATGAATCAATCAAACTATTTAAATAGCCAATGTCTTTTCATAATCAGAATAAAAGTTGTTTCATGTTAGTAGTTACGGTAATTTGTGGAGACTAAACTTAAAAAAGTTGAGTATTGTTTTAATAACGACCTAGACCAATCATCCATACTAATATTACAAATTCGAAAGTAACTATGTACCTTTTAATGCTGAAACCACTAAACATATTTCGTTAAACTTTGGCAAGGAGATCGATGGCATCCTGGGGAAGAACATAGGCTATATATATATATATATATATATGTATATAGCTTTTCGTCCCAGTAGCACGTTCCTGTGGGATAATTTCCGACATTGATGCGGTGAAGCCGCTAGCGGAAGCTAGTTTGCTTATAGTAATGTGCTGTAATACCAGGGATCTGTAAAAGAATTTATTAACTATTTTACTTGGCAATTACAGTAAAGGATATTATTTTATTTTATAAGACTAGACCTTGGTTAACATTATTCTTGTAGTCAATACTCAATATATTTATTGCTTCCACGTGTGAACTTAGGTGGTAGGTAACAAAAATATGATAAATGATAAATGATAAATGATAAATGATTTTATTTCTGTAAGTAGGTTTGTACAAACACTTTTACACGTCAATTATGTTTTTTAAACTAGATGACTATGACCATTGTGGACCCTGTCGGGCACAGCAAAAGTAGGAGAGAGGAAGAGCGCTTTTATTTGACTGCTTAGTTGTTACTATAATTATATTGTGATTATTTTATAAAACATGTAATTTAAAATTTGTCTTTTAAACATAGTCATCTTTATATAGTATAAAACAAAGTCGCTTTTTTGTCTGTATGCTTAGATCTTTTAAATTATGCAACGGATTTTAATGCAAGTTTCATCAATAGACAGAGTGGTTCAAGAGGAAGGTTTATATGTATAATGCATGCATATTATAGTAGAGAAAAGCTGAGAATTTCAAGGATTTGTAATGTGATGTTGTAAAAAACATATTTATGTGCACTTACATTGCAAACGCTGACTAAACCTTACGAGATAGATCAAAATAATGTACTACGGAATTGTGTATCTTAAAAAGATCTACGAAATGTCTGCGATGGCATATGACTATCTCTTAAGGATAACCCACAGTAACCATTTTTATCTTTTACATATTACAAAAAAAATATGGGTTATTTACGAAGCTATTTTAAACAATACAGTATTATTCCTTATCCAATTGAATAAGTTAGATACATTGTGCATTTAATGTAGATCAAAATTACCCTTTACAGCATATCATTAAAATGAATATCTTAGAAGATATCAGAGATTTAAAATGTGGGGGCAGAGCGGCCGTCAGGCTGTTCGTCCATCCCGGCTCGTCCATATTAAATTATAAATCAATCTATTATGTTACTAATTAGTAACATAATATTATTATTATAATTCACTCCACACTGAAACCGCATTAGTATCTACATTGCACCAGTGCGAAGCCGGGGCGGGTCGCTAGTACTACATATAAATATTACATAACAACAGTTCTCCTGTATCCCTGAAGAGTTAGGCAGAGGTGTATCTACTGTACACACCCACATTTACAATATTGCAGTTTTAACACTAACAGACATTTTATAAAGTAGCTAAAAAATGGGCCAAATTTGTTGAATCTATCTAAAGGTATAAAAATACAGTTAGATTTTGTTTTTTATCTTTTTCTGTCCCATTTTCATTATATACCAATGAAAATGGGACAGAACAAAATTCATCAGAAATAAATTTTCTTGCATTCCTACAAATATTTAAATCAGGGTTGAGATGATCTATTGATTTAAATCAATTATTTTGTGCACTGCAACAAACACTGAAACCAGCAAAAAATTCCAATACAACAAGATGTCTGGAATAAAAGAAGTTACTGTATGGGTGCATTTTAATGAAAATAATAAAATTATTTGCGGCAAGTTTATCAAAGCAGTGCAGCAAATGAAATCCCTATCAGCCACATTCAAGAATGAGAACTTGACTCTTAAAATAAAATAAAATTCTTTTTACCTTTCTCACAAATTGTACAAAATTAGTTGATTTGCGCACGGCGATTTAAGCTTTGGTTCAGTTTTTTTTTTTTTTAATTATGTGATAACGAACCTAATAATTGATTTTCTGTTAAATAATAGTTAAAGTAATTAAAAACCATAATAATAGTGTTTTTATTAAGCTATCTATCTAAAAACTGAATACCAAATTTAAATTATTATTAAAATCAAAAAAGTCTCATTTAAATTATAAAAGTCCGATCTAAATCAAATAAATCCGACAACTTTGTTTTTTTTTTTTAATCAAGAAGTCATGTTATTTATCAACCTCTGATTTAAATGATCCTATGATGACCTATTATAAAAAATCTGTCAGTGCTACCTCGATAGGTCTGTTTACACCAACCAACTTTTATTTTTTTTATTTTTGTAAATAAAGTATCACAGTTGATAATAATTTATTCGCATTACAATCTAACCTATTAGCTAATAAGTAATTTAAATATAACTTAAAAGTCAACGCAGCAACGTTATTAACTCGTGTGCCACTCAATTTGGCTGCACAACTCTCCTTTACTAACGAGAATTCAGCACCAGAATCGTAAACAAAACAATACAGGGGCCTTACTCCCGACAGCTTCGAGTTCTGAATCAATCGAATTCGATTCGAATTAAACGTCGATCCATACTCTTGAATCCGACACTAGCGCACGATCGTGCGGTGGATCGAAGCGAAACTAATTTAGATCGACTCGATTCGTTAGGATCGAAAAGTTCGTACTCCACACGCTATTTGACTGTAAATAAATCGAGTTGTAGGATCGAATTATACGTCAAATTACACGATAGCAAAAAAGCTACTTTATGCAGATCGAGTGAGAGTTTTTAGTGTTAATAACTGCAATATTTCTTCAAATTCTTTATTATTATGGCTCGCCTTGCGTCGTTTTTTCAATGTTATTGAGGAATCAAATCGTATGGATATTCGTGCGAGAAGAAATATGCAAAGGATGAGTCGTTATAACACCACGGCTATGGAAATGGATTCGGAAGAATTTCGGATAAATTTTCGTTTGGCGAAAGAGTTGTTTGATGTGTTAGTAGAAGATTTTTCAAATAAAAATAAAAATATATATAAATAAATAATTGTCCCAAACAAAATATTTTTCTTTCTTTCTTTCTTTCTATTTAACACCATTTCCAGACCAAATCAGTTTTAGATTTTGTTTGCATTATAGTTTTTTGGTACTGGAAGCTAAAGAATAGTAGGAAGAAGCAATGGCACGGTCATGTCTCAGCAGTCAGTGTCAAAAGCTATAGGGGAGGTTACCAAAGCATTAAACCACAAAGATTATTAAATCTCTATTAAGATTATAAAAATTATTAAAGACGAAATATATCAAGTCTCCTAATCAGCCGAAGAAAGAAATACTATTAAAAGAAAGTAGGTGGATACAATGTGTTGCTTACAATATTTTTATATGTGACAACATGATTATAATAACAATTTACCTACTTATATCGCAATGCTTATTACCGATTTTATGAAAAGTTCCACATCCCGGGTATGTTAGGTTGCGTTGACAAATAATAATAAATCATATATTATTTCATAAGTTTTTGTTTGACAAGTGTAAATAAAGCACTAGGGTATCGTTTTTTACGTGGGAAAGTGATAGAGAAGTAAAAACATTCAACCACTTAAAAGTTACTGACATAGCACTTGACGTTGACGTAATCCGCCGGATACGCCTAACGACGCTGATAATATTCGAACTTACGTCGATCTTGGTTTACGATTCGAATTGGTTCGGGAGTGAGGTTTTAAATCAAGTTCGGATCAAAAACGAGTTCGAATTGAAAACAAAATCAGACTCGAATCGTTTTCGGGAGTAAGGCTCCAGGCCCTGGCCCTGCAGTCTCGACATAGATACCGACAAAAATCGGTCGTTAAGGTCCAATCGATGACAAATTTCTTTAATAGATTGTCAACCTTATTTCCAAAGCATAAGGCTGAAAATCTATTAAAGAAATTTGACATCGATAATACGACTTAGCGACAGAATTTTGTCGCTATCTAATGTCGAGAATGCAGCGCCAGCTCACCTTTATGTTCTAACGTTCCTGAGGGTAGTTTTACGACGCAAACATCCACTCGCCGTTCACTGCTTGCAGCACGTGCTCCACAATCCGCTGCCATTGTTCGTGCACCGGGCCGCGATTTGTCCTGGTTTACAACACTTAAAAAAAAAAAAAACTGAAGGGCTTCGCTGACAGCTGCGGGGCTGCTTGGCTCGATTCTAAAGTCGCTCCACCTCGTTCCTTGGTACTTATGCTATATGCGATAGTGTTCGGTTTGCACACGCGGTAGTTCTTAATACGGGATCGGGATACGTCAAACTCAAACGCCGCCGCCGGTTAGAGACACTGTTTATTCAATTTGGCGCGGGCGCAACCGGTGCGTTATTTGGCAAAGCATACAGCCTATGCTCAACACAACAGATAGCCACGTTGATGTTGATGCAGCTCGTTTGAGCGCCTTACTGATGGCCAGAACAAGTTGACCACCTTGCAGTGAATTTTCACAAAACACAAGTCAGCTCAGCACCATGATCGCGCATCCGTATTGTTCAAACATGACACGCCAACGGTCACTAGCCGCGTTTTCCGCTTCCGCGTTTTTGAACCAACACGTATCACACTTCTGATGACGGAAAAGGTACGTCTCTTTCGTTATCATCAGCCTTAGTTTAACTACTGTGGGCGTACTATGGGTAATGTTGGTTATTGCGCAATAGAAAAACCGTTTGCAGTTCAAATTAAATTATAATTTATGAACAAATTAATCATAGTAGCGAATCAGACACTGTAGGTACACCAGACAACTATACGGAACGCGTGACAGTTCCTAGGGTGGAGGTACTGATCTTATCGAAGACAGAATGGTAAGTGTCCACTCTAGGCGTGTGTAACTCTTTACGGAACCGACTCACTGATCCGGATCATTGAAGTGATTCAAAAGATTGGTTCAGTAACAACGTTTCAAACGGATCATTTGGATCTGAAACATTATTTTGCTCTGTGCTCTTTCCGCGCGACGCGTCGCTTTGCGAGACGACTGAGCAGTGAGCGAGAGGGAGAGTGAGAGACTGACACACTGAGTTACTACTGACTCGCGAGTCGCGAGTGACCACTGAGATATTACAATCTATAGAAGTCAGAAAGAGATCCCAAATGAGATGTGTATCACTCTCAGTACCTATTTCATTGTCGTTATCCATGTACGTAAAAATTACCACTACTTACATTTGAAATTTAATACTATACGTCCGTTTTATTCATAAAATGCTTGCAATAACAAGTTATCGTTCGTAAGTGTACGTAACATTCTGTATTTTATATCCTTTGAGCCGATGAGCCAAATGATCCAAATGAAACTCAGTGTTTCGGATCATTTCAGTGATCCAGATGCAAATGTTCCAATCGCAAAAATTATACACTTTGGCCACGCCTAGTCCATTCGTCCCATCAGCGCTCCTCCATCAGCCTGGCTCTGTCATAGCACGAAGTTAGCAGAGTATGCACGTCATCGTGACGGTGCTGCCACTTCCCGGAACTCGTGATGCGCTTCGTTTAGTGTCCAAACTAATGACCGTCTCCGACATATTTATAGAATTATAATAATTAAGATTTGAATTTTGCGGGCTACCTAAGCACTTCCCCATTAAAACTACTGTTTTCATTACAGGAGGGTTTCTACAAGGACACTGCGAGTTTATTCATATGCTGGGAATGTAGGGCCGTCATGTGCAGGATCACACGGTTCAGGAAACAGGCCTGCACTGCACAGAGAGAACTGACGAGTATTGCTGATGGGAAAACACATGTTAGTATATTGAATTTTAAGATAGTAAGTAATGCAACTCACTAGATCTCTTGTGCAGGATAACATGGTTCTATAGAGGTATGCGGAACAGGGTGTAAAATTCACTCATACTCTATGGAAAAGGGAGGATCCTCCGACCAGACGGGTGTTGTGTCTGGTGGGCAACTGCCCGACGATTGATGTCGGGACGTTGTATATATGCTAGTTGCGCGGTAAACTCTGCTTGCGCGATGCAGGATTTTGCGTGACGTCAGTGTGACGTGTAGCTCGCATGTGGCGATGTAGATACCGCTACAGTTCTAACGAGTCAGCTGAAAATCATTACTTCAGTTGGTTTTTAAGAGCTATAGAGTTAGCATGGTTTCTCTTGCATACAGATATTTGTTGGGCATTCTTGTGCAATAATAATCCCCATACTTCATAGGTTCTTGATCCAAGTATTGTATCAAATGTGAATAGGTAATCCCCAGGGCATGAACACCAGTCAAAAGAGATGTCATTTTCATCATCAGCCTACAGTATATAGTCCCCCAGACCGTATTTCGGCCATGGCGGCCAGTCTCAACGGAAACTAGCCTTCGGCGATAGTGCACAGGTGTGTGCACAGACACAGGTGCACTCTCTCTTCACTCACTCTCATAGTCCGATGGAACGGCAATCCGACGCGACCGAAAATAGATCAGGACCAACGGCTTAACGTGCTTTCCAAGGCACGGGGGTATCACACCGCTGACTTCCAAACTCCAGGCTATTACTAAGAAATTCCAATTGGAAAAACGCATTAACACTTTGCCCGACCTGGTAATCGAAACCAGAACCCCACGCTAAGTAGTCGCGCTTGCCACCACGAGACCGACGGGGTAGCCTACAGTAGTCCACTCCTGGACATAGCCGTCTCTCAGTCGCTACCATCTCGTCAGCTGCTACCAGCCACCCTGCGAAGATCGTCGCTCCACCTAGCCTGAGGGCGTCCTACCTTACGTTTGCCGATTCATAATGATTCAGTCATTTCCATGGTTCTTTGAAATTAACTACTTATTCTTCCTCTATTCCAGATTCAAACGACCAGCCTATCCCGCCTCACCACACACCACAAGACTACATACAAAAAAGTAATCTCAGAATCAAACACTACTCCAACAGACAATTTCATAGACTGTGGTCTAACCACAGAAATAAAAAGCGAAAGTGAAGAAGACATACCTCTATCAGAGCTGCACAGCAACTGGCCTTCTGACAATGAGACAGAGATAGCCATTCCAACCATAGACTGTAAAGAGGAACTGTCAAACTCAAAAGAGGGCATAGACTACAGTGAGGATTTATTGTACAAGATGAAACAGCAGAGAAAGAAAATAAAAAATGGCAAAAAGAAGAGTTATTTTTCGACTGTTTTGATAAATGATATCGAGTTGGAAGAAATTAGGAGGAATAATAAAATGGCAGTGAATTTTGTAGATGCAGGGTTTAATTGTGACAGCTGTATTGTAGGGTTTGGAAGTCAAGAGGAATTGGATGAGCATAATTCTTCTTTACATGTAGAGGTGAGTTTCTTTAACTTTTTAGCGTCTGTTTCAGTCCTATGCTGGATATGATGAAACATTACGCTTGTAGTCACCGTAGGGGGATGGCAGAGGTAAATATTACACCCACCTTTCACCAGTTTTATTATAATCTCCGAGGTAATAGCAGGCGAGCCTATATATAGTCTTTAATTGGGCACAAATCCAAACTCAGGGCTGCAGAGAACACTGCCTGACTTGAGGAACGATCCCAGACCGCACGTTCAACAGTCACCCTAACGACAATTAGAACCAAACTTGCCCCCTACTACATTGTACTTAAGGGGGATGCACTAAGGTAGTCCGCGAAATTCCAATTTTCTTTCGTTTTTTGCGAGTTGCAGGTCAGTGTCAGAGGCGTAAGGTGCACATCGGCCCGAGACGACCGCTTTATTGTCCTGGAGATTTTGAGAAACCGCTACCTGACCGCTGTTGAGATACGCCAGCGGCTTCCAATTGTGAGAGGCGTTAATGTTAGTGAGCGTACGGTGAGAAGACGAATGGAGGAAGTCAATTTAAAAGTTTGTAGACCAGCACGAGGTCCAGAACTTCTCAGACAGCACCCAGTAGCTCGACTTCACTTCGCACGAGAACACGTTAGCTGGACCCACGAACAATGGGCTAGAGTACTGTTCACAGACGAGTGTCGAATAGCTTTACGTTCTCCAGATGGTCGAGAACGAGTGTGGCGAAGAAGAGGAGAGCGGTTTTTACCCATTACTACCACTCAAACCGTGAGTTTCCATGGAGGCTCAATAATGGTATGGGGAGGTATACGAGGGTCATTCAATAAATACTTAGCCTACAAAAAGTAAACGAAAATTTTGGAAAAGTGGCAATTTATTTTTCAACATAGTCTCCTTTTAGTTCGATACACTTAGCCCAGCGATGCTCCAACTTTTTTAACCCGTCCGAAAAATAGTTTTTGTCAAACTCTGCAAAATAGGCCTCCGTGGCGGCGATGACCTCCTCATTCGATCCATATCTATTCCCGGCGAGTGATTTTTTCAGATTAGGAAACAGAAAGAAGTCACAAGGGGCCAAATCTGGAGAATACGGTGGATGGGGCAGCAATTCGTAGCGTAATTCGACCAATTTGGCCATGGCAACGGCAGACGTGTGAACCGGTGCGTTGTCGTGGTGAAACAGCACTTTTTTCTTCGCCAGATGGGGTCGTTTTTTCTTTAATTCGGCGTCGAATCGGCCTAATAAATCGGCATAGTAAAGCCCTGTAATTGTTTTACCCTTCTCGAGGTAATCGATGTAGATCACACCTTGTGAATCCCAGAAAACGGTGGCCATAACTTTTCCGGCCGATTTTACAGTTTTCGCCTTCTTTGGAGCACGTTCCCCGGTCTGGATCCATTGTTTTGATTGCTCCTTGGTCTCTGGTGTGTACCAGTGGATCCAGGTTTCATCGACGGTCACAAAACGACGCAAAAACTCCGCTGGATTCATCTTAAACAGCGCCAAACACGTCTCCGATGTGGTCTCACGGTTGCGCTTGTTTTCTGGTGTGAGTAAACGCGGCACCCATCGCGCCGACAGCTTTCTCATGCCGAGTTCCTCGTGAAGAATATGATGCACTGTTCCTTCTGAAATGCCTACAGTCTCAGCTAGCTCCCGAACCTTCAATCGGCGATCTGCCAATACGAGATCATGGATTTTTTTAATGTTTTCCTCCGTAGCAGCTGTTTTCGGTGCACCTGGACGTGGTTCATCAAAAACCGACGTACGGCCACGTGCAAACTCGTTGAACCAATTCTTGACGGTGGCCATCGATGGAGAAGAGTCACCGTACACAGCATCCAAGCGCTCTTTGATTTCGATGCGCGTTTTCCCTTCCAAAAATAGGAATCGAATCACCGAACGATATTGCTCTTTTTCCATTTTTGTAAAACCGATCGACACGTTCGCTTCCATAAGTTGTCAAATTAAAACAAATGAAGGGATTGGAATGAAAATTTGAAAAAAGAATTAAAAAAGAATGTGCTACACTGTGGTAAAACTCTTTTGAAACTACAGCGCCCTCTGGCGATGAGGCTAGGTACTTATTGAATGCACCTCGTAAGTTCCGACGAACGTACAGAGTTGGTTATCGTCGATAATCGGCTAACAGCTGTTCGATACATCGAGGAAGTTCTTCAGGAACACGTAATGCCATATTCGGGGTTCATTGGACACGACCAATTCCTCCTAATGCACGATAATGCACGCCCACACGTTGCACGTTGCGTTGAAGAATATCTGGAAGAGGTTGGCATATAAAAATTGCAATGGCCAGCTCGTAGCCCAGACTTAAACCCAATTGAGCATATCTGGGACATGCTCAAAAGAAAGATAAAGTCCAGCTCCAACCCGCCGGAAACTCTAAACCAGCTCCGAACTGCAGCGCTGGCCGCTTGGCGCAGTATACTGCAAGTTGATGTCCGAAACATCATCCAAAGTATGCCAGATCGAATGCAGGCAGTTATCAGGACTAGAGGAGGAAACACCCGATATTAAAATGTATAGACAATAACGAATAAGACCTTATTTTTTATTTTGTAGTGTTTTTAATTTATAGTAAAAAAGTCCTAATTTCAGTGAAAGTGCGTGATTTTAAAAACTGATTTATTGGTGAGGTAATCTTTTAATTTCTAAGTTCTTAAAGCATAAGAGACACGTATTAAAGCCACTTACCCTTTAATTTATTGTCATAAATGCAAACGCAATTTTTTTTATGCAAATAATCAGCAAAATCACGAGTGGCCAAGTTTCCGTGCCGGTAAGTGCGGCATTTCATCAATCGTTGACATACCTGCACAACAAACATTCATCAGAAACACTTAAAACTTTTGCTATCGCGAGATAAGCGCTTGGCCAAGATTCCGTGCCGCTGAGTGTATTTAGATCAACATACAACCCGATACTGACCTATAAATTGCAAAAAAAATAAGAAAATTTAAATTTCGCGGGTAACCCTGACGCTTTCGCCATAACTGGCTAAATGTGTGTGCACTTCTTTCGAACACAGCAATACTAAGATACTGTTATATTATTTTTTCGCCTACATTGGGACTGACAATTTTTTTTCTATTCTAGAAACCAGACCACCTCCATTGTGACATATGCCTAATCTACACTCCCATAACATGCTACCATGACCATAGAGAAGCACATTACCATAAACACGTTTGTCTATTTTGTGTGTACACTGCCTATAATATAAATGATATGTTGTCACATTTGAGGAGTGCGCATGCTGTGAAGAATTTAGTTTTGCCTGGTAAGAGGAAAAAGGTGGGTAGATTTAAGTTTTTTTTTTGTACAAAATATATGTATGTATTACCCAGTAACTGGGTTGTGGACGTTAGGCAGTCGCTCCATAGCTCGCCGTCCGGTAAAGACCAGGCCCGGGTCGACGGCGCGTCGTTTTCCACGCGCGCCTCTAAGAGATGTCAGAACCATTGACGGGATCCGATAGGGCCGATGCCTGCCGGGGTCGCGGATTGTTCGAAAGAGTTACCGTGGCCCTGGCGCACAGGCAACTGAAGGAACACGGGTGGGTTTTAGTCAGTAAGAGTCTGACACGCCCTTCCGCTCCGCCCAGAGCGGGAGAGGCCATTTGATGATTTCCAATCCAAAAAAAAAAATGGCAGTCGCTCCATGTAAAATACTGGTATTGAACTGCATCCGGTTAGACTGGAAGCCGACCCCGACACAGAAAAAAGCGCGGCAGATGATGATCCTTTTTTTTGTGTCGGAAGTGATCAAAGACCTCTCCCGCTCTGGATGGAACGGAAGGGCGTATCAGACTCTTACTGACTAAAACCCACCCGTGTTCCTTCAGTTGCCTGTGCGCCAGGGCCACGGTAACTCTTTCGAACAATCCGCGACCCGAAGTTTTTACAAGTCAAATGGAATTATTTATTGAAGTTCTCAGTTTATGTTTTGTTCTTTTTAATGAAAAGTCCCAGTGGAAGATCAATTTTCTAGCTGGAGCCTCCTCTGGTAAAATTTATGTTGGAAGATTCCATAATTATCTGACTGACTGACTGACATATCAACGCATAGCCGAAACTACTGTTACTAGGAGCGTGAAATTTTACACACGGCTTCCTATTATACATAATGTAAGGGACAGGGAGTACTAAGGAGTATTTGGAAATCCGACCGATAAGGGGGTAAAAAGGGGGAATTTGTTTGTATGAAAAATCTTATTTCTTGACTTTATAAACTTGAAACTTGGCACGATACTTATCTAAGTAAATTATAAAGTTTGTAATTTTTTTGTTTTTCTAAACTGCCCCCTAGCCCTAAAAAGGAGATTAGGGGGGTGTCAAAGTTTGTATGGAAGAATTTTAACGCGCGGTCCAGTTATTACTTAAAATAAAAAATTTAAAAAAAAACACGTGTGGCACTCGGGGACTGCCGCGGTAAAGCTATTGCATAGCATTTTTTATCATCTTATGCAATTATAATTATTTATTTATTTTTTATTTATGCAGTATTTTTTGTTTTTTTGATATTAATTCAAGTACAGTCGTACCATATACATACACGTTAAGCGAACGCTCGGCCGAGCTACATGGTAGGCGGAGTGGGGGGTGTTAGATTTTATTTTCGTTACGGAATTTCTTGATTCGGTCGCCGCGCTCAAAGCCCGCGATAAAAGCTATGCAATAGCTTAAAAATGTCTTTTAGGGTTTTTTTAGAAATCAACGAGTGGAAAAAGGTAATAAAGTTTAACGGGTGGATTTTACTGCTTGCTTTCATTAACTCTAAAATGGGAATAAATAATCTATAAATCATATACAATTAAATATATCAAACGCTTAAAAATAAGCCCTGTCCTGGTGAAAAGGGACGACACAATTTATTTGAAAAATCTTATTAATTTGATCTATAAACTTAAAAATTGCCTCGAATACTTATTTATCTAAATAAATGATAAGGATCGTAAACATAAGTGATCGAAAACTTCCTTTCAAGGACAGTGGAGTGAGTATTTTTAGAGGAAAGTATCAAATCCACGCGGACGAAGTTGCGGGCAAAGTGTTAGTTTAATACAATTTCCCAGTACAAATTCGCATGAATGTGTCCAATAGAAAATCATCAACTTCTTAATAGCTTTAAAAGTATTGTCTATTCTTTACTGACAAATGCGTGCACTGTGTGGTTCTTTCCTCAAAAGACCATCTCAGACACCAATCTAATGGTCTTCACATGATCTGACCAAGATTATGTCTGGACTTTAAAAGAGACTGACCTCTGAGTTTGTTTCAGCCTTTCTTCTTCGAGTAGTCAGATAGGAAACGCCGACCTCATCTAGTTTAAAAAAATATGATTGACGTGTAAAAGAGTTTGAACAAACCTACTTTATAAATAAAATAATTTATCATCTACTGTCTATTCTTTACTGCCCGTCCTCCCTAACAGTCAATTCAACTTGCAGACTCGCCACAAAACTGCAGAAGATTTAAATCAAGGTTCTAAACCTCGTGGAAAACCATCCATGTTGGACAAGCGAACGGCCTACGGATACCTGTGCACTGAATGTAATAAATATTTTGAGTGAGTAATGTTTCGTCACATTTTGCGCAGCATATCTGTTACGTAATTCGTATGACACTCTATTTTTTCAATAATGGAAAATATACTCTTTGAAAGTTGGATAAAAAAGTATTGTCTCTGATTCTACAATAATAGGCCTATTTATTTTAAAATAAGATAAGATAGCATATATTTATTTGCTTAAACAGGATTAACACACACACAAGAACACATACACACAACACACACAAGAACACACACAATTACACATTCAAGAATAAAAACGTGCATACAGGATAAAATAAAGAAAAAAATACAGGTTCAGATGTGTTTGCCACATACTACGGCGTGCAAATATGAGCAGTTATGATTGTTAAAAATTAATTTCAAGTCAATATTATTAATTTAAAGTGAATTCAGAAAACAATAATACATTAAAAATGTCAACAGTAAATAAAAAATAATTCATAAAAAATCTATCTCAAAATAAATGCTTCAGTCAGAAATTCATTAATATTTCATCCTTTTGCAATCCTTATTGCAATATTTAAACCTTGTTATCAACACTATCGGTCAGCGGGGTAATTGCGTAACACACTAACAGTAGGAATGGCTTTCATTTTGACAGTTCAACAACATTCATTGCGTTATTTACGTTGTTGAGCTGACAAACTTTTCGAACATATGAAGCAATGGATTAGCAATAGACTTCAAAGTGATTCAGATTGTGATTGATAGTGTCTTACGCAATTAGGGTGCAGATTAAATTATACATTTATAATATTTTTGTTGCAGCAACAAGAATCAAAGATGGAAGCATGTACAGCGTCACCACAGGGAAGGTTACAAATGTGCTACATGCGGCAAAAGATTCGCGTTCAAGAACAACTTGTCGAGGCATGAGCAGTGAGTATGTATTATGAAACGGCTTGTATTAACAATCGACTTCCAAAAAAAAAAAACACAAAAAAGTGAAAAATAACTTTAATTTCGGAATTCGGTGTCTTTGGTTTTGTATTTATTTTGTTGATACCGACTTCTGAAATTAAAGTTATTTTTCACTTTTTAGTGTTATTTTTTGGAAGTTGGTTGTTTTTTTTTTTTTTTGTAAAAAAGTATTTATTTTGCATTTTTTAGTTGTGGTACCTAACCTCACACAAATTCGTATACCACTACTTGATATGTAAATAACAGTGACAGGAAGTTATTAACACATAATCTATATATGCTTAGTGGAAATAATACGCATTATTAGGGATATCTCAAAAACTACTGGTCAGATCTTGATCAAATTTATATTGGACCACATGAGAAGCACTAGCTTTCAAATAAAAAAAGAATCATCAAAATCGGTTCACATAGAAAAAATATATGAGGCAAACAAAAAAAAAAAAATACAGGTGAATTGAGAACCTCCTCCTTTTTCTGAAATCCGTTAAAAAAGGAATAGTTTTAAGAGAACATCAGTTTAAAAAATATGTTTTATGATGACTTCTGAATGTGAAGGTATCAAAATAAATAGAAAGTGTCCGATAGATTCTGTCTTTGTCTTACGAAAGGACGCGCGCTTTACTTGTGGTTACCAAGTGTACAAACACGCTGTGAATGTGTGTAAGCGCTGGAGCTCTCGGTACCGTCTGAGACAATGGCGAAGTCGGAAGTGTGTGTGTTATATGCTGTCGCTACTCGTCTTCACGCATACATTTACAACGTGTTTGTACACTTGGTTACCATAAGTAAAGCGCGCGTCTCTTCGTGAGATAAAAATATTATAGTATAAAACAAATTCATTTTTCGTGTGTGTGACTGCGTTCTTGTAAACCACGCAACGGATTTTGATGCAGTTTTCAGCATCATTTAGAGAATTTATTATTCCGGAAGGATTATGTGTCTGACGGAGAAGGTACGTCTCTCTCGTTATCATCAGCCATATTTTAACTACTGTGGGCGTACTATGGAAAGTGTTCGTTATTGCGCAATAGAAAAACCGTTTGCAGTTTTTGCTTTGTTTTTTTTTTTTTTTTTTTTTTTTAAATCTTTGCCCCACACTAGGAATTTCTCCTGTATTGTGGGTGCGTTTACAAACATTTAAACTGACATACACAAACAAGTTCAAATTATAATTTACGAACAAATTAATCACACTAGCGAATCACACACTGTAGGTACACGAGACAACTATACGGAACGCGCAAAAAATTCTAAACGTGTTCACTGCTAGACAGCCACTCTGCTTTAACTGGTCAAGCGTTATGTTGTAGACTCTGTCGAGCGCCGCCTGGTGGCGCTGGCGTCCCGATTGTCAATGTCAAACAATTAATTTAACGTATTTCCGATATGTATAATACATTAATATTAAAATTACATATAGTGAAAAAATCTCGACGATTTTGTCACAATCACGACGAGCAGCTGCCGACTGTTTATGTTCTGTCCTTGTTATTATAGATCTGTTTTGTTTTTTTATTCAAGTTAACAATTTTTTCATGCACATGTTTCTGTGACAAATAAACCAAATTTTCTTTCTTTTTGCCAGACTCCACCAAGGTCCCCCTCCCCGAGAAGAATGTCCTGTCTGCCACAAGATGATCCGCACAGACCTCGTCAAAGTCCATGCTCGCATTCACTCAGACAGAGAGCGGTACACCTGCGCGGCGTGTGCCAAGTGTTTCGTCAGCCGCGCGTCCTATGAACACCATCTGAAGTATACCCAAGCTCATGCACAAACCGATTTACATAAGTAAGTTTGTAGCGGTTACCACTCTTAGTTTATAAAAATAAATCATATTGTTAATAAAAGCCATAGTCTAAAAAAACAAGGTCTGTCATTCCGAGAGTGACACATGCTTACGTCACTATCCAGTTGCCAATTTATTGCAACAAAACACGAATTATGGAAACATTTTCAGTCACCATTCTGTTAAAAAAAAAAAGTATTTAAATTGTTGTTTCGTTTTTGTAATCAAACGAAACAATTCAATTTAAACATATACCAACGTAATTGTTAGATAAAACCTCATTGTTTTAACGGATTCGCACAGGTAATAAAGGCGGTTGGGGAGTTATTATTACACACTACTGGTAACACAGCGGTGATGACGTAGGCTTGTGTCACCCACGTGACCACTGTGTCTCGGAATGTTATACCTGGCGAAGTATATTATTATACCATGATAAAAGCTAATTGTAAACACTATACATTACGCAAGCACATTGCATAACCTCACACAATTTCCATTCGGACATGTCAGCTGTCACTGTCACATTTCATTCGTCATAGACAACATACAATAAATCAATTATGTTGACTTTACAGCATGGCAGTTGAGACTATGTCATGCTCAGTTAAATGTCTCATTGTTGGTGGCGCGTGTGTTGGATCATTCGGCTCCCTACAAAATGGTTGAGCTGGATGGTGCTGATCCACGCGTCATGTTCGTGAACGGGCGTCGTCAGTTGAGACTGGTCATCTCTTAACTGCCACGGCTTATTTTTATTATTAATCTTATATTTAGAATTGTTTCTTTATATATATTTTTTCATTGTTCTCGCATATAGAAGCAACAAGAATAATATACCCAGGATTTTGTAATATCTTGATTTAAAAAGAGTGTCCTTGGAGTTTCTTGCCCGTTCTTCTCCATAGAGATCTACGTTTTGGAATGGGCAACTAGCTTCAACTTTCTGACTAACTGACCGACTCTTTGACAATTCAAAAGTGCCTGTAAATGGTTTAATTGAAATAAATACTTTGAGTTTGAGTTTGAATCATCATTATCTATTACATCTAATCATGACTAACATAAACATTATATATTTTCAATTCTGACAATTATTTACGCTCCACATCTATAAATTAAATTATGTAGTCACCAAAAGTGATAAATAAGCAGGGTCGTCGATATAGTTGGAGTTTAGGAAGAAACCGATTAATGTTTTCGAATAAAATTTAATTTAATTAATAGAAAACAAACAGGTCTTTTATCGAATTAAATTTAATTTGAAAACATCCATCGGTTTCTTACTAAACTTCGACCATATCCGACGACCCTGGTTATTTAACTCTTTTGGTGACCGTACATATGTGGGAAATGGATCACACACGATGATCGGCAATAAAATGCTATTCAAAAAGTTCAACGACCTTAGTGTTCGTCCTTGTCCTATGGCGAATGCGCACTCGGTTTACGCTCAAAATTCTAGACTCACATAATGTCCTAAATCTCTGTAAATTAGCTTCATTCGCTTTCATGTAATATCTGTTCTGCTTGTGTTAAAGTGCCCTTCGTCCGTGTTGTTATTCAAACTCAAACTCAAAGCATTTATTTCAATTAAACCATTTACAGGCACTTTTGAATTGTCAAAGAGTCGGTCACTTAGTCAGAAAGTTGAAGCTAGTTGCCCATTCCAAAACGTAGATCTCTATGGAGAAGAACGGGCAAGAAACTCCAAGGACACTCTTTTTAAATCAAGGAATACAAAAACAAAATCCTGGGTACATTATTCTTCTTGCTTCTATATGCGAGAACAATGAAAAAATATATATAAAGAAAGAATTCTAAATATAAGATTAATAATAAAAATAAGCCGTGGCAGTTAAGAGATGACCAGTCTCAACCGACGGCGCCTGTTCACGAACATGACGCGTGGATCAGTACCATCCAGCTCAACCATTTTGTAGGGAACCGAATGATCCAACACACGCGCCACCAACAGTGAGACATTTAAGTGAGCATGACATGAGTATTATTCAGTATTGTTATACAATTAAGGAAGTGCCGAGGTAGGCAGTAATACAAGTAGATTAACAGAAATCACTTTTATTTGATTTACCCGTAACACTTCCAAGTTATTTAGAACTAACTTATAGCCTTACACGGATCTTTTGGCGCCGCCATCTTGTTTTTTCAATACAACATAACGCATGACAACGCCTGTATTTCCCGAAGGGTTAGGCAGAGGTGTACCTTTCTTTTTTTTTTTTTTTTTTTTATTCCGGGGGAAACCTTCAAAAGGCACCCGATCTCTGGGGATGGAGGTCGGGGAGTGTGAGATTTTTACCTTACTAAAACCACCCCGGTAATCACCATCAGCACATAGAGAGGGTCCCGGTTCCTCTTAAAAGACCAATACCGGAACCCCCCTGTGCAACGCCTGAAAAGCACATCCCTGGGGAGACTGTAAAGGGGCCTCCCCTGAGCCTCGCTATGCGCGGCAGCACGTGACCACTGTGCCGCCGTCTTCCCTGGGGTCACGCAGTGGGCGGACAGAGTCCCCACTCTGTGCGCCTGCGACCCCAAAGGTACACCTACCTTGATTTGTAAGCGGGTTTCGGCGTATTAGGCGCCAAGGCGGTTGCCTCCCCGACGCCTTCTTCTCCGAGCAGGATCAGCCCTCTCCCGATCCCGCTCGGCGGCCTCCTTCTTGACCATCACGGTCTCACAGAAGGAGGCTACTTCCTTCCAATTCTCTGTCTCTGCCAGCATAGCTCTCACTACTGCCGGCAGAGACAGGTCTCGCCCAATCCTGGCAACCAGGACCCGCCGCTCGGAGGCCCACGCAGGGCACTCCTCGAGCGTGTGTTGTGCGGAATCTAGGCTACCTCCGCAGTGGTGGCAATTTGCGGTGGCCTCTCGCCCAATTCTGTTCAGGTACTCACCGAAGCAACCATGTCCGGTGAGCACCTGGGTGAGCCTGAAGGAGATGCGATCCCCTCTTTTCAGCCAGGCTTCGAAGTGCGGCAGAACGGCTTCGACAACGCGCTTGCGCGAATATTGCGGCTGCTGTAGCCGCTCGCGCCACCGCTCGAGCGCGTGTCGCCGCTCCCGCCGCCTCAGCCTTACAAATGCGCTTCCTGGCACACTATTCCCGCTTTGGCGGATATCGCGAATCTGGTCGTAAACCTTCGCGTCCATATCCGCCAGGAAGTCCAGCGGCGGAAAGCGTGCCAGGAGAGTTGCCGCCTCAAGGCAGAGGTGTACCTATAGTACACCCACATTTCGCCAGTTATGTTTAAGTCCCATGTAATAGGGGCGAGCCTATTGCCATCAACCCGGTACAAATCCAGACTCAGGGCTGCTACTGAGAAATTCCATATGGAAAAAGTGTAAAAGGTGGCCTGAAAAACCTCATGTACAGTACAACTATTTTCTTAATGTCCCTCAGGAATCATCGCATTTCCGAATATTTCCACGTCCATCAATTATTAGATTTATCGTGTATAATAATTTAAATTTAGAACTAAGTACTTTAGTTCACACGGAAATCAAAACAACAGTAAAGTACTTAGTTCTGAATTCAAATTATTCAGCCATGCGTCCTATTGACACACCACATTTGGTCTAAAATTTATTATTAAATATCATTACAAAAATCTCTATCCCCTCCGCTTTGATCTATAATGAACCCTATTCGCAACTTCATAGAGATGTTTTCTGCTCAACAGATATAAGTGCACAATGTGTGACAAAGGGTACCGGTCACGCGGAGAGTTGAGGGATCACGTCAACTATCAACACATGGGGAAGACGCAGCATAAGTGTCCTGTTTGTGGGAAGGTGAGAATTTCTATATATTTTAACCTAACCTAGATCAAATCAAGTCGTTTATCACTTTGCAAACATGGGTAATCAGTACAGAGATGTGTGTATAATAAAGTCCTCCATGTTGTACCGTCACATAACGCTCATTTGGAGAAACACCGATATAAATGTAATTTTTCAAAAAAAATTGTTTTCGATATTTGTGGTCGAAAAAATTTTCAGAGAAGCAGAGGCGTGAAATATTTAATATGTATTGGAATTTATCAACATTTCAGAACGAGATGGTAACCCATTATAAAAAAAAATATTCACTTTAAATCACTCTCCTGTCAAATTTGAAAAGCATCAGTTACCCCAATGTTTCTCCAAATTAGCGATATGTAATTACAAAAAAATATATTATAATTTTATAAAACAATATAGGAAATTATAATAATAATATCAAATACGTTTTTATATATTTTATATTGTAATATTTAAAAATATAATTGATATGTATATAATGGAATAAAGAATATCAAATACAACACAAACACACACATCAAACATCTGAATAAAATGACAAAAAAAAATTACTCTCCATCATGGACCTCTGACCCGCACTGGGCCCGCGTGGTGGATCCTGGGCCCGCGTGGTGGATCCTGGGCCCTCGTGGTGGATCCTGGGCCCGCGTGGTGGATCCTGGGCCAGCGTGGTGGATCCTGGGCCCTCGTGGTGGATCATGGGCCCGCGTGGTGGATGCTGGGCCCGCGTGGTGTATTATGGGCCCGTACGGTGGATCTTGGGCCCGCGTGGTGGATCCTGGGCCAGCATGGTGGATCTTGGGCCCGCGTGGTAGATCCTGGGCCCTCGTGGTGGATCCTGGGCCCGCGTGGTGGATCCTGGGCCCTCGTGGTGGATCCTGGGCCCGCGTGGTGGATCCTGGGCCCGCGTGGTGGATCTTGGGCCCTCGTGGTGGATCATGGGCCCGCGTGGTGGATGCTGGGCCCGCGTGGTGTATTATGGGCCCGTACGGTGGATCTTGGGCCCGCGTGGTGGATCCTGGGCCAGCATGGTGGATCTTGGGCCCGCGTGGTGGATCCTGGGCCCTCGTGGTGGATCCTGGGCCCGCGTGGTGGATCCTGGGCCCTCGTGGTGGATCCTGGGCCCTCGTGGTGGATCATGGGCCCGCGTGGTGGATGCTGGGCCCGCGTGGTGTATTATGGGCCCGTACGGTGGATCTTGGGCCCGCGTGGTGGATCCTGGGCCAGCATGGTGGATCTTGGGCCCGCGTGGTTGATTCTGGGCCCGCGTGGTGGATCCTGGGCCCTCGTGGTGGATCCTGGGCCCGCGTGGTGGATCCTGGGCTCTCGTGGTGGATCCTGGGCCCTCGTGGTGGATCATAGGCCCGCGTGGTGGATGCTGGGCCCGCGTGGTGTATCATGGGCCCGTACGGTGGATCTTGGGCCCGCGTGGTGGATCCTGGGCCCTCATCTTCCCAGACAGAGGAGGCCTGCATGACTATGTCCCAGTAGTGGGAATATTATAGGCTAATTATGCATCAGACGAGATACAGGTCAAAAGCGGATAACACGGTCACGTCGGGAGTTAAAGCTACTGTAGCGGTAACTATATCGCCACACGCGATCTACGCGTCCCAACTGACGTCACGCAAAATCCTGCATCGCGCAAGCAGAGTTTACCGCGCGAAATATTTAGTGAATAAATAGTCTGCATTTGCTTGATGTGTAGTGTTTTTATTTTTGTTGTTTTCGTAATAATTATACTGTACAATTGTTTGTTTTCCCGAACAAAAGAAATAAATAAAATTGTCAGAAATGGAACGATGTTTTAAATACGTTTCGCTCAATATGTATTTGTGGTTCAAGTGAGCCTTAGATGACTTTGTTTTTCTTTCTAGGCATTAGCAACTCGTCGCTGTGTGACCAGACACATGCGCCGCGCGCACGACGGTGTCAAGGAAAGTGCCCGAGACAAGATATGTCAGCAGTGTGGCAAGGCCTTTAGGGTAAGACCTCATCTAAATATTACCTAAACTTTTCTTTTTCTGCCTGCCCCAGTCACATGTTACTTAGCTTAGGCACAGTAATTATGTTTTACTCTTCAAATCTCCCGTCAGGCGTCCCATTAACTCGATTTTTTTTTTCTTTAAAAGAAAGACAGCTCACCACATACATACTGCAGTATAATTCCTGCAATTAGATACTTTTTGTTGTCATTTCGATTAAATTCTTTTTACGAGTCATTCGGTCAGCTTTTTTACTTTTTCGTTTTTTTTGAAATATTCAAAAAATTGACAATTGTTCTGTACATTGTCAAGAAGAAAAAAATGCAACGCATTCTGTCGTTGGAATTCCTATTGTGTGGATATTTTATTCAATAATATTTAATCTTTCTTCGAAAGTTAGTTTCAAATTTTAACCACCACTATATGTGAGTAGCCAGCGGACACGTTCCCTGGAATTTCTCGTCCCTTTTTTCTTTGATTGTTTGAAAGGCCACCTTTTTTGGCCTTACCCTGCCATTTATTGTTCGCCTGTCTTCTTCCTTCGTCTGCCGGCCGCAGAAGTCCGAGCGAGCTTGCGGAGAGAAGCGCAGGATCGTTGCCGAGCAAGGTCGACGACACAGGTGCCTAACGGACACATCAGGTGCTAAATAAGACATTTGTGTGGCGCAATAACGCCCAACCATCATATAATAGAAGTGTTCTGTGTTATACCGTCGTGTGACATTTTAATTTTAAGTTGCTTTCCTAAATTCTTAATATCAGATCTTATTCTCTTTCAAATTTATATTAACGAAATTATGTAAAGAAAAACCTTTATCTTGAGCTTATTTGTGTTAAATAATTTATAGAGCGGCACGAATTTCGTACGATTGCAATCGAATTTAAATTCGTCTATATACTTAAATTCCTAAAAATTTGGAAACATCCATAAGTTTTTTCTCCAAAAATCTTCTTGTGATATATTTTTTTTTTGGTAGCCTTATACAATTTCCAACGACTAAATATTTTAATTTTTTGACTTATTTCTTAATTATTTCGGTTGTTCTTTTTATTAATAAATTTTACGTGTACCAGCTGCGTGAGTTTGATTTTTTAGCTAGCTCACGTCGGGGTTCGAGTCCCCGGCGTGTTAGCAGCCAGCTCTACGCTAAATATCCACACAATAGGAATTCCAACGACAGAATGCGTTGCATTTTTTTCTTCTTGACAATGTACAGAACAATTGTCAATTTTTTGAATATTTCAAAAAAAAACGAAAAAGTAAAAAAGCTGACCGAATGACTCGTAAAAAGAATTTAATCGAAATGACAACAAAAAGTATCTAATTGCAGGAATTATACTGCAATACACATACACACACCACACACATACACACCACACACATACATACCACACACACACACACACACATACATACCACACACACACACACCAAACACATACGCACTACACATACATACCACACACACACACACCAAACACACACACTACACATACATACCACACACACAACACACACACATAACACACACACACTACACACATACATACCACACACACACACACACGTATACACCACACACACACCGCACACATACTTATACACCACACATAAAGATATACACACGACACACATACACACCACACATATTCATACCACGCACATACACACCACACACACACATACACACCACACACATACACACCACACACACACACCACACACACATACACACCACACACGTACACACCACACACATACACACCACACATACCATACACATACATGTCACACACACACACATACACACCACACAACACACATACCATACACATACACGTCACACACACACATACACACCACACGCATACACACCACACACACACACACACCACACACACACACCACATACACACACACCACACACACACACACCACACACACACACACACCACACACATACACACCACACACGTACACACCACACACATACACAGCACACACACACACACACCCACACACACCACACACACACACACACACATACACACCACACACATACACATACACACCACACACATACACACATCTTCACATATTACTAGCTACCCGCACCTGCTTCGCACGGATTTTTTGACTTGACGAAACTTCGAAATTTCTGTGCTACTTATATCTAATTTACATATTAATTCTTCGACCGCTAAGTTTTTCTAAACTACAAAATGGATATTGACGCGGTGTTCACCAACATTTACAGAATTTATTCCGGAAGGTTTGTGTATAATACATTCACATTAAATTTGAATATATTGCCGTATGAAGCAGGGGTGGGTCGCTAATTCAACTTAAAATGAGGATATTTTAATAACTTACAATTTATATGATTGATGTGTCTATTTTCTAGGACAAGAAAGGCCTCCGCGAGCACGAACTAATCCACACAGGCGAGCGGCCTCTCTCGTGTGAGATCTGCGGCTGCACGTTCAGACAGAGCGCGTCTCTGTACACGCACAGGAAGAGAGTGCACAAGATATACACCAGCGTTAAGAAGGTAACGCTGTTAGAATAAACCACGTGAATTTTGTGACCACTCCGACTTTTACGACCGACTGAGGTGACTTTTATGACTTCTTCGACTGAGGTGACTTTTATGACTGCTTCGACTGAGGTGACTTTTATGACTTCTCCGACTGAGGTGACTTTTATGTCTGGTTCGACTAAGGTGACTTTTATGACTTCTCCGACTGAGGTGACTTTTATAACTTTTCCAACTGAGCACAGGCTGCCGTGCTTGTGATATATACAGTAAGTGACATGGAGACACTTTCGAGAAAAAGGCGGTCAAAGTTTTTATTTTTATTTTTGACATTTCTCCCAAAGTATAAATTAAAAGCAAGTTTTCTAAAATGTTTTAGATAAAAATGTGTTTGTTTAATAATTTGTATATTTTCTTTTTTATTTAGTAATAATATTTAAATTGTAAAGCTTGAAAAAATATGTAAAAATATGTATTTTTTAATTGTCCATTCCTTAGAATGGACAATTAAAAAATAATGTTTTTTTTAGTATTGGTACAGTAAGTGTGTGACTTACTGTAACAATCTTTAGTTTGAAGTACATACTGCAACAATGATAACAGAATGAGGTAAATGTTTAAATATAATAACAAAAATTGCACAATTTGCCTAATGTTATCTAAACACTTACTGTAATTATAGCTAGGAGCAATATGAAAACTTGTGGCATCTGCCATGAACCATAATTAATTACTCTTCCTCGATATTATTGGGATAAATGAAACAAAAGATATCTTATGAAATTATAGTTTAATAGAAGTACACAGTACAATTATAGTTTAAGTACACAGCTTTATTAAATACTGTAAAATGTAATAATCAGTTCCATTTATTGTATTTTTTAAGCATTTGGAATCACAATAAAAGCTAACTTAAAAAAAATTACAATTCGTGTTTGCGCAACAGGCTTCATACAAGAAACAATCAAAAACTAAATAACTAAGCATTGTTTCTAAAAAAAAATACACATTTCAAATTCGTGTTTGTACACCTTCGTACACAAGAAAAAACATCTAAAATAAACACTATGTTTCCAAAAAATTAGATAGTTTTCTCTTTGGATTTTTTCATTATAAAAATAGTCTTTGAAGGCACATTAAATTCTTTAAAAGTCATTTAACTTATTAGGATTATAAATGTAACATTTAACTATTATATATAGATTATGAGATCCTCGTTATACGAACTTAATAAAATAAGTCTTACAAATTAACAATATTAGTACCGTTGTAGCAGTTTATAGTAAGATAGAAAAAGTCTTTTAACTGACTAGTAAAATGAAGGCTTACATAAATTGTGTTCATAAGAACACATTTTTTTAAATATTAACGGTAGAGTTTTAAAACTCTTCGGTGAATAGATTGGTTGCGGAATTTGAAACCGGGATGTTTAACCAAAAACCCCTTCTATTCTCAGGCATCAGAGGTACAAGTTTCTGTATAATCTCTGCTTTACGATCTGCAGTGATTCCTCTTGGAATAGTTTTAGACTTAACCTCAGGGAACTTTTGGGTCTTTACAATTTTAGCTTGTAAGAAGTCCAATGATTGAAACATCTCATTATGACCCGTTTTATACATAAGCACGAATTGATCCCTTTCAACTTTTACTACCATTATATCCTTGAGGTAAATCCTGCGTTCCATGTTTCTCAGTTTATATTGCGACGATAAGTCTTCATATAAATAAAAGTCTGAAACATCCAATGAATTGACAATACTTTTGCGATTATTTGCCATTTTTACCCTTTGGACATAATCATCAAAATCGTATACTTTATTTTTACCTAACATTTTCTCAACCTGATGATGAAAATGGTCAGCAGACATGAAGGTATGTCCTGGCTCGAAATATCGTATCTCGATTGTATTAGCAGATATTAAAGAACTATTGATAATATGTACTAAAAACGACATCAATGCCCAATTTTTATTTTGGGATGCACAATTATCAGCCCACAAAATAACATTTTCGGCATCTCGTTTGTGAAGCAAAAAAGCCCTAAATGTTGAAATTATGTCATGTTGATGGCGACCTGATATGGACTCATTCCATACAACTGCGAATGGCATTTCTTCTTTGGATGTTTTTCCCAATGGCACGAAACTTTCATTGAAAGCAATTATTCTGGGGCAAAAAATTGCAGCTTTATATTGGTCTAATCTTGGCAACATGATCACTTTTTGTAAATCTACGGAATAACGAATAGTAGTTTTATCAACAATGGCATTATCTACATCTTCTTTATATTTTATTCGGCTTTCTGTATATCGTAGTTTATGAGAATTATACTTGTTACAAACATCACAGGTAGTATCAGGATTTTTATTATGTTCTGGGTTATGTAGTGTAAATATTGCACATAATTCACATTCTTCGTTTCCTAGATGGGTAAAAGATATGTTTAACTCATTTTTTACTACAGTGCGGTAAGTTTCTAGAGACACTTTCAAATTGGGAAACTTTTCGCAAAAGTTTTTGTACATAATTGGCACATTAATATCACTGGGCAGATACAGTTTATTAGGAGCATGCTCTCTTCGGTAGTGTGATATTGCAGGATTGTAGCTTAAAATATGACTCTTTATAATACTTCTGTCTATTTTATTGGCTCTTTCATAGACACCCCTGCGATCTTTTTGCTGATCGACGGGTCTTTTTAGGGCAGCAAGAACTCTCTGATCATTTTTTGGGTGATACCCCAAAGTTGTTAGAAAGAATGGTTTGCAAACTTCTATTTTAACATCATCTGGGTTTGTTAGAAAATATGCATATGTTAGTTTCCTTTTCGGTATTTCCCTACTTGTTTGTTTTCTTCTTTCAACAGCTTTCGTTTCAACCATACCCTTAATAAATATACCCTGGGATTCTTTACTAAGTTTACTATAATAATTGTTTATTACCTTTCTTTGGTCTTCGTTAATGTTCGACGAACATTTTTGTCTACAATTTTCCATGCATGCCCTTTTAAGTGATAGCTTTTCAATCAGTAATTGCTTTTTAATCTTCTTTCTTTCTGTCAATGACTCTACAAACACTAGTCTTTTCCGTGGTAAACCAGACTTAGTTAATCCTTTTCCTTCTTGTACGGGATTATTAATTAGATTTAATTGTTCCGAATTATTAAAATTTACTGCAGTCTCACAATTAACTTGAGTTGAATTATGTTCTAGAAAAGATCTGTTAATATTAATGTCGGTGTTATTGGTTTCAATTGCTGTAGTATCTTCTTCTGGAACAAATGTTCTAACACGAGAGGTCAGTAAATCTTCGCAATCAGTGTCGGTTGTGTCAGAAGCAGGTATATAATCTTTGTCCTTAACACTATCATCAGAATCTTCGAATAAGCTTTGATTATTATTAATTTGTGAATTTTCGTTTTCTTCATCCGAACTAGTTAGAGTTTCATTACATTTGAGCAAATTTTCATCAAAAGGCTCTTTCTCAAAAAGCAACCTATCAAAGTCAGTCATATCATTTGCCATTACAGCACTACGTGAATTTTTGTATTCATTATCATAATCAAATATTTTAGGATGATCATTAAAATTTACATACCGCAGCCACATTGTGTTAATGTCTGCAACTACAAGTTGTTCATTCATGTCGGTAACTACACGTTGTTCATTCATGTCGGTAACTACACGTTGTTCATACATGTCGGTAACTACACGTTGTTCATTCATGTGTGTAACTACACTTTGTTCATTCATGTCGGCAGTATTTGAGGCTGCTTTTCTAGCCAAAGCCAGAATACGGTCACTTCTGGACGTCATCTTGTCTGGAAAACAAATTAAAATACTATACTTACAAGCAACACATTCACACAAACATGCTAAGGCAACAGGCTTAGTATATCAATATATTTGTGGCGATGTTAAAAAATAAAACATAAGTTCGAAAAACTATAAAAGATTTTGTAAAACCAGCTTATACTCTATTCGCGTTAAGATTAGACATTTAAAGAAACCTTTTTTACTGTCTGTTCAACCAATTTTAACTTCTATTCCGTAGGCATATGGATGGCATTAAAAGCAAAAAAGTCGTTAAAATACCAACAGCCGCCATTTGTTATTGCACCAACGTAATAAAACTCAAAATCGGTTGAACAGACAGTAAAAAAGGTTTTCTTAAATGTCTAACGTTATTTTGAATGGAGTATAGATGCATACTTAGTTATTTTACACACGTGTATATTTCGTGTTTAATATAAGAATAAAAAGTAATTCATTGTAATTTGTATATTATGGATATGTAGGTAAGATACCTATACTATAATACGATTACGACAACCATTTTCTAATTTGATAAGATAAAGTAATGTAAAATGCCAACCTTAATATGTTAACCTGTTAATAATACCTTTATATTGCACCAGTTATAAACAGCACTAATATTATAGACCCGAATACAAAAGCTAGGAAAGTACGTATACTCACGAGTGATTTTGGCGCCAATTTTATTCTCCGACGCACGGGTCAGCCTCTGTATGTGGCGTGACCACGACTGCAAATTTACGCACTTGCCCCTCCCCGCACTACCCATTCGGACCCTAAACGCCTTAGAATATTTGCAGTAAGTAACGTATTTACCTTATTTGTTCCAGGCAAATCTACGCATAAAATGTAATATTCCTAAACATAATTACAGTAGTGAATCTTGCTGTTATTACGTCTACACATATAAATATTTTTTTGATTCGCTGACTTATCATATACACAGTAAGTTTCACTTACTGTATTTATACTAAGATAATAGAATAATACATTGCGAAACTCTTAAGCATTAATATAGTATAAACTCTTACTGTAGATTTGTTAAGGTTTAGTATACTAATGATTATTTCTAACACTTAATATAATAATAGCAAATGGTACTTACTGTTAATATGTTTCAGTGATACTTGAAGAAAAATACTCATAACTTAAAAATAAAAAGAGCAAAATTACTTACTGTAGCAATACCTAGGAAATGGTTTCAACTTTATGAAAAAATCAACCGTATGTGCCCATACTGCAATCATAATAAGTATGCCTTGGCGCCAAACGGGTCTTACTGTGATTATACTTAAGCTTATTTGATTTTCTATACCACATTTTCAAATTTTAAGTATACAGAAATGTAGGTCTCAATCTCTACATTCCAAATATATACTTAACTCAATATCGACCAAAATGTGACTTACTGTAATTATCATAAGCGCGGCAGAGTGTTTGTTTTCACAAAAAAAATCCCTATGCTGTTTATCGCATAAATCGATCAAGAAATGCATTTTAAACGCAAGAGTAGAACACCCACGTGTGTATTTCAAATACTTTTTTTTATAAAAAATAATTTATATTTCGTGACCGTCACCTAAAAAACATATTAAATAAATTCTGTAAGCGTATTTGATGAAGATATTTTTGGTGCGAAGTTCCTTATCGCACGCTATGGACTTGGCGGATGGGGGCTAGGCGAAAAAAAGTGTAAGAATTTTCCGTCACGACCCTTTCTTTATTTGTTTGTTTGGTTGAACGCGCTAATCTCAGGAACTGCTCGTTGGAATTGAATAAATCTTTTTGTGTTAGATAGTCCATTTATCGAGGAAGGCTTTAGGCTATATAACATCACGCTACGACCAATAGGAGCGGAGCATAAGTGAAAAATGTTGCAAAAACGGGAAAAAAATATTCTTTTTGAGGGCTTCCGTTGCGTGCGCTGCGTAAACGGTTAAGTTACGCAAAAATCATGTATGACGGAATTGTTCCCCTTTAAAAGTTCTAAAAAAAAGTGCACGACAGCATACGAGGGCTGCACTAAAAGTATCGGGAATGGAATATTTCCACTGTTCCTGTCATATTAAAATCTTTTTAATTGTAAACTCCTTGGTTTTAAAAATCGAATACCATTTATTTATTTAAAAAAAGATTCTCGGTCTTGTCACAAGGTTTTGTCAAACTTGTTTAGTCGTTGAGAAAATGGAATTGACTCGAAAAAATTCAAGAGCGATGATTTATTATGACTTTCGAAGTGGTTTAACACAAAAACAGTGTGTTGACCGGATGATTTCTGCATTTGGTAATGAAGCCCCATCCAAAACCACAATTTATCGCTGGTTTGCTGAATTTCAACGTGGACGTGTCAAGCTCAGTGATGATCCCCGTCAAGGTCGTCCAAAAACTGCAGTCACCCAAGAAAACGTTGATGCTGTGCTTAAGCTGATTGAGGAAGATCGACATGTGACATACCTCGAAATTCAGGCAACTTTAGACATTGGCATGAGTCAAATACAAATAATCTTGCATGAACAATTAGGTGTAAAAAAGTTGTTTTCTGATGGATACCGCATTCGCTCTGTGAAGAGCAAAAAGCGGCTCGCGTTACTTGGTGCGTCAGAACTCTCGAAAGATTCCACGCAGGATCCTCAAATGCTGTATACAACATCGTATCAGGTGACGAATCCTGGATATACGCGTACGAACCCGAAACAAAAAACCAGTCACGAGTTTGGGTGTTCGAAAATGAGTTAAAGCCAACAAAAATTGTTCGTTCACGGAGTGTTGCAAAAAAAATGGTGGCCACGTTTGTCTCCAAAACCGGCCATGTTACGACTATTCCTCTTGAGGGACAAAGAACGGTTAATGCAGAATGGTATGCTAGCATTTGTTTGCCACAGGTCGTTTCTGAACTCCGTAAAGAGAACTGCAACCGCCGCATCATCCTCCATCACTACAATGCGAGTTCTCACATCGCGCACAGAACAAAAGAGTTTTTAGAGCAAGAAAACATAGAATTGTGAGACCATCCGCCGTACAGCCCCGACCTAAGCCCTAATGATTTCTACACTTTCCCTAAAATAAAGAATAAATTGCGTGGACAGAGATTTTCATCACTTGAAGAAGCTGTGGACGCCTACAAAACGGCTATTTTGGAGACCCCAACTTCCGAATGGAATGGTTGCTTCAATGATTGGTTCCATCGTATGGAAAAATGTGTCAAATTTCGCGGAGAATACTTCGAAAAGCAATAAATACATTTTTAAATAGTAATGTTGTGTCACTTCCTTGATTCCCGAAATTTTCAGTGCCGCCCTCGTATGTCTATCTTTTAAGTTTGACTCAATATAACCCTCTTTATGGTAATCAAATTTGTTCTATGAATGTTCTAAATATACTACGAAAGGAACTTCGTTCCAACCGAGTGTTCCACGACACTCACGCATTATTTTTTTCCAATACAGAACATTAATTGCGTAGCACACTATCAATCACAATCTGAAGCATTTTGAAGGATATTGCTAGTCCATTGCTTCCTATGTTTAATTACTAAATTCGTCCAACCAACACCAACCATCCAACTTAAGAACAGCACAGAAAAGGTGGCTAACTGTTCACAGTTACACTTATCGGTGACCCCGAAAATAATCTACTAAGCATGGCTCTTTCACAGATTATTATATTATTATTATTGTAGTATTTAATTCAGGCTACGCCCATAGTGTTAGTAACTATGGTCTTAAAAACTAGTGTTAATATACATACACGTTTCATTTATTGTGGAGTTTCATCCAATGTCGCAGCATTGGAAACTCCCATCTATCAGTGAATAAACTCGAGATACTGTTGGTACCGCCACGAAGACGAGCAAGCAGAGAAGCGCTTCTTTTACGTACGATGGCCGCAAAACCATCTATATGCCTTTCCGCAAACATCTTTCAAATTCAAATTCAAATTCAAATCATTTATTGTTTGTCTTTGACGCGCTACATCGCCATGACCGTCTCAACAGTATCTAGTTATTGTACTGGACACGTAGATCGCTATATGCACGCAAACTATAACAAGTCCACAGGCTGCACGTGTAAAATGACGAACAAAAAGATTTCAACAAAGTAATCTTGACCGCCTCTGTACATTGCGCAAACCTGCGGGCCAGCATGTTGCAGCGTACCGATAGCGATCTACGTTCCCTGCCAACGTCCTTATTATCAATTCAAATCGTCGGTAACCCAATGACCCAAGTATTTAAAATTGGTCACCCTATGTCAGGGTGCTCCGCAGAGAGATATGTCTGGTATAGTTGGGTAACCTATAGCACCAGAGGCCTTACTCACGACAGCTTCGAGTTCTGAATCAATCGAATTCGATTCGAATGAAGTATCGATCCATACTCTTGAATCGGACACTAGCGCATGATCGTACGGTGGATCGAAGCGAAACTAATTTCGATCGACTCGATTCGTTAGGATCGAAAAGTTCGTACTCCACACGCTATTTGACTGTAAATAAATCGAGTCGTTGGATCGAATTATACGTGAAATGACACGATAGCAAAAAAGCTACTTTATGCAGATCGAGTGAGAGTTTTTGGTGTTAATAACTGTTATATTTCTTCAAATTCTTTATTATTATGGCTCGCCTTGCGTCGTTTTTCAATGTTCTTGAGAAATCAAACCGTATAGATATTCGTGCGAGAAGAAATATGCAAAGGATGAGTCGTTATAACACCACGGCTATGGAAATAGATTCGGAAGAATTTCGGATAAATTTTCGGTTGGCGAAAGAGTTGTTTGATGTGTTAGTAGAAGACTTTTCAAATACAATATAAATTTAATAAAATATATATATTTGTCGGCCGAAGTAAACGGAGAGATGATTGTTGGTTGCATACGATTAATTGATAAGGTTGATTGTTAACTAAAAATAACTTGTTAAATCCTAATTTCATTTGATTTGATTTATTACATTTTAATATTGTGTAAATCTAACAAATTTATTTAAAAGTCACTGCATTGTATAACGTCCAATCAGAGCCAAGGATAAATCTAGAGTAGGGTCGAGGCGCCATCTTAACTTTGGTGGGGTAGAGTGAGGATTCATTAGAGTAACGGTGGTTGATCGAGGTGGATCGCTGGTGATAAAGTTAGATCGGTGTCGCGAACCTGCTGCTCGAATATAATTATTTAAGCAAATTAGTTATTGTGAGATATTGATTCCTTCAGTGATTATCAACGTTGTAAAATAACTGCCATTAAATTGTATGAAACAGTGAATACTTTGTTTTGTGCTCGCATTTCACCCTAATGACGCCCACTAAACTCATGACCACTAATGACGATGTCGAAAAGAATGCTGTTTCTCCGACATATTTATAAATAAATAATTGTCCCAAATAAAATATTTTTCTTTGTTTCTTTCTTTCTATTTAAAAAGATTTCCAGACCAAATCATTTTCAGATTTTGGTTGCATTATCTTTTTTTTGGTACTGGAAGCTAAAGAATAGTAGGAAGAAGCAATGGCACGGTAATGTCTCAGCAGTCAGTGTCAAAAGCTATAGGGGAGGTTACCAAAGCCACAAAGATATATTGACGAAATTTATCAAGTTCTCCTAATCAGCCGAAGAAAGAAATACTATTAAAAGAAAGTAGGTAGATACAATATGTTGCTTACAATATTTTTATATGTCACACTTCTTCAGGTACTGAAGAACGCTTCAGTATCTGAAGAACTGTCGTGACATTTAAGTCTGGGATAAAACTAACTGTCGGAAAAATCAAGGATGGGACCCGCGCAAGAGGCCAAGAAACCCGGAAAGGGAAATAAGGAGCCTGTGGGGGAGGCCAAAACTCCAGCGAAGGGGATCCAAAAGTCACCTCCACTCAGACGTTACGGGTACTCAAAAGGAGCTAAGAGGACAGCGAGGAGAGGAAGAGGTCGCGTGACACCTCTCGGAGCGCCGGTACGGTGTTGTCGCGCGACTCTCGGGGTCGCTTTATGAAGCGCCCTGATACGCCGGGAGTCATCGGGGCGAGCGACTTTCATAGGGTTATGCAGGTGGGGCAGAGCGAAGCGCAAAAACTCCGCCTCATTGGTCAGCACTAGCAAAGGTCTTTAATTTTTTACTTGTTTATTGTAAATTTTGTTCGTTTTAAATGCTCCTGTTTTATTATTATTTTTAGTCTTTGTATTTCCCGTGCGTGTCCCAAATAAAATATTGTTCTTCCTTTCTTGACTACGGCGGAGTTCAATGCCGCGAGGCGAGAGGGCCGTAAGGCAGTACGATGGAGGCGGTCGCTGAAATGTCCCGACAGGTCAGAGAATGGTGATTACAGACCACCGCTGTCAGAGGGTTTGACGGTGGCAGGTCTTAACCGCCAGATAATGGACGGCGTAGAGGAACTCCAGAGAGAGGTCCCCGCTCTAAGGACCGATTTTAGCCAGCAGCAAGCGAATTTGACTTCTGCAGCTCTCGCTTCCACTCCAGCACGTGTCTCAGGATCAAGATCAGCTGGCGAATAAACAGTAGCTGACTGCCCGATTGGAGAATATGGAACCGAGAACCCCTTCCTGCGGCAAATCTCCAACTGCCACTTGCAGCGGACAAACGGCGACAGGAACAATCGAGGACGAGGTCCACGAAACCCGAAAAGGAAAATAAGAAGCATGCGGAGAAGGCCAGAAAGCCTGCGAGGGGGATCCAAAAGTCCGTGAATACTTGACAGGCTGCAGGCCGGTTCCAATACCTGGACGACGGCAGTCGGAGGATTTAAAAAGAAAAGAGGGGCGGTAAAAAAAAAAAAAAGTTGTCTGTAAAAGATCGCTTTTAGCGATAAGACCGCCCATTGTGTCACCCTGTGTAAAAAGTGTCTACATTTATATCTGTTATTTTTTATGGTGTACATAATAAAGAGTATTCTATTCTATTCTATTCTATTCTAAGGGCAAGACAGCGCCGGAACTGACAAGACGGCCGCCAAGCCTAATCAGAAAACTACATGTCCAACATTATTAATAAGAAGACATTGTATTCCGAAATGTGCAGTATCAAAAACGCGAAAATTTAATTGATAATTTGTTTGCTATAACTTACCTAAAAGGTGACTTACATGTGGGTTTGTATTCAGTCTGGGTTGCCAAATGAAATACAGGGTTTCTCAAATTATATGTTGGTTTGAAACGATCGCTAATTGGCTAGAGTGTTGTTCCCTGATGAATCCTTCGCGAATATATACCAATCGTGAAAGTATTCAAATCAGCTGTGATAACTTTGTAAAAAGCACGTTATTTGAAGTCAAGCTTGACTTGTACACAAAAACATACCGTATAGCCCTGCTATGCTCAATTCTGAGTCACAGCAATTATAAAGCTGATTAAACGCAATATTCCATTGATAATATCATAATAGAAAATGGACTCCGCATTTAGTCTCATTAAGAATATCGGGGTACATGTGAATTTATGAGCTTTTCACCAGTGTGTATACGAATATGAATTTTCAAATCATTGAAGAACTGTGAACCGTGAATCTGAAGAACTGTGGTGACAAATAAGTCTGGAATAAAACTAACTAAGTATCCACAACTACAGACCTACCACTACGCCGCGTGTTACTTAGTACTACAACTTTTGCGAAATTAATTTGGATGGACGAGTCCTCGATAACCAGAAAAGGAATGTAGAAAGAACAGGCGCAATTTGTGCTCATTTAACTCCGTTCGAATATGCATTAATCACGTTGATCGTTGAATCTGTGTCAAAGGATTTTTAAAGACGGGAGTGTTTGGATCCATTTTTGAAACTGGACTTCTACTTAGTCTAAAATCCGAGCCACACCATACATCTTCAATAACCTGCGTCTCTTTGTGAAAGCAAATGGGGTCTGATCTCTTTCAGGTAGTTTTGGGAGACGCTATTTCAATTGTAAATCTGGGTAAAATATATAGTTAGCTTAAATCATCCCTATAAAATCAAGGTGATTTTTGTGACTTTGTTGACTTTTCCGACAATGGTGACTTTTGTAACTTTGACGACTTTTACGACTGTAATGACTTTTAAGACTACACCGCTATTGTACATTCCTAGCTGTAAGTTTTCAAAAAGTTATAAAATAAATAAACTGTAATTAAAAAAAAAAAAAACACAGGACTCTACTCTGGTGGAAGCCGATTTCTACTTACAAAAATGATATTGGTTACTAAAATGTACAACGTAAATAAAACAAAAGTGTAGATGTATGTATGTCTATGTTCCGTATACTCAGAAATAAATGGTATTCTATTCTATACAATGTTGTAGTAATAAAAAAAATGCTCATTTATTTGTATTCTTTTATGCGATTGAGGCTTTAATTTTGTATTATAATAAAAAGTATTTTCTATTAAGGTGTTGTATTTTATTGAATTTATTTTAAAAATCCGTGAGGTTACTTCAATAATAAATGCAGTCAGGCCCAAAGAGGTCCTACCAGGGTCGCGGGTTTGTCGGAAAGGGTTACCGTGGCCCTGGCACACAGGCAAATGAATGAACACGGGTGGATTTTAGTCAGTAAAAGTGAAGTACGCTTTGGAATGGGCAACTAGCTTCATCTTTCTGACTGACCGACCCCTTGACTATTCAAAAGTGCCTGTAATTGGTTTATTTGAAATAAATGCTTTGAGTTTTGAGTTTTTTTTTTGAGTTGAAACGCCCTCCCGCACCTCCCAGAGCGGGAGAAGTTACTGGAAGATTTCCCAGAAAAAAAAAAGCCCCGAAGAGGTGTCCTTTATTGGAGGATGTGCGGTCGTGGGATCGGCCGCGTTTGGTGACGGGACCCAGTAGGCATATACCAGTCGGGGGTGCGGTGAATGTACATGTATCTCCCGGGACCCCGACTCATAGTAGTAGAAGGAACTATGGGGTTTTAATCGGTAGGAGTCCGACATAACCCTCCGAAATAACCAGCCAGAGGGTATCCATGAGGACTTCCCTAAGAAAAAAAGGTTACTTTAATAAATAAAAAAACAAAATTGCAATTTTGTTATTTATTTTTTCACACTTTCCAGCTAGATTTATAAATCATCTCTACTGTTGAAAAACAATATTAGAAAAGTCGTATCTATGAAAAATTACAAAAAATATTGAATAATTAACACAACAATAATAAATGAAATGATAACAGATTTTATTTCTGTAAGTAGATTTGTACAAACACTTTTACACGTCAACCATATTTTTAAACTAGATGAGGTCGGCGTTTCCTATCTGACTACTCTGAGAAGAAAGGCCGAAACAAACTCAGAGGTCACAATCTCTTTTAAAGTACAGACATAATCTTGTCAGATCATGTGAAGACCATGTGGATTACAGTCTGAAAGGGTCTTTTGAGGAAAAACCACACAGAATAAGTGGACTTGTCCAGTCAGTGCACGCATTTGTCAGTAATCGTGCAGCTCAACTCAAAACTCAAACTTGGCTCTCACACAAATTGAACTCCAAACTTAGCAAAGTTACATACATAGGTACACAGATAGATAATTAGGAAAAGTGCACGGCAGTGTAACGCCAAGTTCTTGCACAAAACAATGATATTTTTTAAATTAAATAAATAAGAACTTGTACATTTTGTCAAGTCGTCATGGCCCAGTGGTCAAGGCCTCGCCTCTCATACACGAGGTTGGCAAGTACCAATGTGACTTTTACAATTCATATATCGCTCATTTGGAGAAACATCGACGTAATTGCTGCTTTTAAAATTTTACAGGAGAGTGATTTAAAGTCGTTTTTTTTTTGTTGTCTGTTGCCGTCTCGTTCTGAAATGTTGATAAATCTATCCATCCAAACCATATTAAATATTTCACGCCTCTGCTCCTCTGAAATTTTTTCGAGCACAATATATAGGCTGTCCCAGAACTCAACGTTAAGCCGAAACGGGGCGACAGGATTGATTGTAAACATCATGAGAAAAATCAGAATAAAAATCTATCCCATGCAGTTTGAAAATTATGGGCATTTAAGAAAAACCTAAAAATTTGGTCAATCTGTAACCATTTTTCGGTTATTGTGGTTAATTTTTATTATTTTTGTTCATTTAAACTTTGGAACCGTAACCCTAAATAATATTTTTAAGAATCACAGTCAAAAATAATGACACAATTGCCCCAAGTTTCCTAGAATTAAGACTTTGTTAAACTATGAATTTAAAATTTTCAAAATTTGTCAACTTTGAAAGGCCCTCCTTTAAAAAAAAATGTACTAGAGTGCCTTGGCAAGTGCCATTAAAAGTTGGCGCATTTAATCGGGATTGTAAAATGGTACAATACTTGTTAGTTTCATACTAAATAAAACGAGTAAAAAAATAAAAACCTCAAGTAACCCGATTTTTGCTAACCCATTTTACTCAGTTAAAATGTTTTTTATTCGCACAAGCTCTTGGTAGGTTCTTAATTTTACGGCAAAATGATGAGAGAGATGGATAGTGGACATGTTTGCCATGAGTGAGAGAGACAGATAGTGACGCCACTTTTACCTAAGTTAACAAAAGTAAGTAAAATTAATAAAATAATGAAAAATCTTGACCTAGTTTAGTTTAGATTTATTGGAATAAAAGTCAGATAGGGAAATAACATTTTTTATTACAACAAATGTTCAAATTGTTTACCATCAGCCTCAATACACACCCTACATCTTCTTAAAAAAGATCTACTTATTAGCCGGGCATATCCTCGAGAGTTGATGTCCTCAGCAGCTTGAGAAATTCGTTCACGCAGCTCGGCTACGCTCTCAATGGGCTTTGAATAAACTTTTTCTTTGAGAACGCCCCAATAAAAAAAATCCAGTGGATTTGAATCTGGGGAACGGGCTGGCCACGAGATAGTGCCTGAACGTCCAATCCACCTTCCCGTATATTCCTGGTCAAGGAAATCTCTTACTTGCACTGCGTAATGCGCTGGGCAGCCATCTTGTTGATACCACATGTGGCGAAGATCTGTTAGTGGTACGTCCTCTAACAAAGTTGGTAAATTTTCTCGTAAAAAATGTAGGTAATTCGTGCCATTCAAGTTCTCAGGCAGCTCAAAAGGCCCAACAATTTTGCCGTTTAAAATTCCGGTCCACAGGATTACTTTAAAGCGGTACTGGGATCTGTCTTCTCGCATTAAATGTGGATTCTCCACATGCCACTCGTGAAAATTGTGTAAGTTTATGTAACCATATTTTTTAAATGTAGATTCATCTGACCAGAGAATTTTTTGGATGAATTGGGGATTTTCATTATGCCTCTGTAGCATTGGTCTGCAAAATGAAATCCTTTCAGGATAATTTCGAGGGAGAAGACTTTGAACTCGTTGTACGTGAAACGGATGCATTTCGGCTCTTTGTAAAATACGATGTGCTGTGCTTTTGGGTATTCCCGTTCTTTCTTCAATTCCACGAACGGAAATACTTGGGTCATCTGCGACCTCTTGCAATACTTCTTCCTCGTAAGGAAAGCGAGGTCTACCTCCAGCCCGTAAGTAGTGTATAATTGGGGTTCCTGGATCAGAAGAGATCCAGGAACCCCAATTACACACTTGATGTGAACTAGACTATCAGTAAATCGATCAATATTTACAATCAGTAATTCGATCAATATTTCTCAATTCATATCATTCATTCATTTACTCAGGTTCTATATTCAAGTATTCGAATTGTGACCAGGATCCCAAATTACACAGTTGATTTTCATCTGCTTGAAATTAAAATTTCTTCTAAACTGATTTAAATCAAAGGAATTTCATCTTCCGGAAGAATCTGGTAGCATATAATGTCTTCTGAATCAGGTATCACTAAATCATGTGTTATGTTCCTCATTGAAGTTGTGTCCGTGTTCCGACACTTTGCTGAACCCGTTTTCAATTTTTCACTACCAATCTGCACATCGTTAACTCGGGAGAAATGTTAGCTCTCTATTACCACTTTTAAAGACAAGTTCTTGAATATTTCCCGAATTTAATGCATCATGCAGGTTTCGATAGAATAAATCTTCTTGTGTTGTGTTTTCGACCTGATGTTTTGATGAATTTGCGCTCGATTTTTTATGAGCAGGCTGAATATCATGGACAAATATAACCTCACCATTAGCGTCCTGAATAATAATTTTACGAATGCCTTCAGAAGTATATTTCACTGAATCCTGCATTGTAACTTATATAATTTATTTTTAACATTTAACATTTGAACTACAATTATAGGAATCAAATGACGCATAAAATGATTGTCAGTAATTTTATAGTTACGTAGACTCAATTGCTTTTTAGTAGCTTATTCAGCTGACAATCAATCTCATCAATCTATCCTGTTCCACTTTAGGGTAATTTTATATTTTTGTTTCTTTGAAAAATAGACGTTTTGAATTGTCAACATAATCTGTTCCTTTTACAGCATTTAAATAAAAACAATCAGGAAAAAATATAGCATGTTGCATCCAAGGATCATCGTAATACTCCCAATCTTCAATACCACCTCCACACGAAAAGCACATAACTTTATCGTTTAAACCACTTCCACAGTAAAAAAAACCTGCATCAACCATTTCCATCACCAATCTTCGTTTTTGAAAATCTACTGTAGCCCAATAATGTCGAAATGAACATAATCGAATTTTATGTTTATTATATGTTTCATATCGCGGGTTGAAATAATTATGAATCATTTTTAAGAAGGTCTCGATACGGGTATGTATAAAATAATAATGAAGTTTTGTATCTTGTGTTCTCAATTTATAAAGATGTGGTGCTGCGAATCGTAATGAATAAGTTTTTATTATGAAATAAAACAAAAAACATTTACTCATAGAAAAAAAACATTTATTCTGATATATTGTTATGATATAAAGAGCTAACAAATTACTTAAATTATAGTTTTTTCAGCGCAGCCCTTATCTTCTAAATTATAAACAATTAAAAATACTTTTATCATAAATCCACTTTTTTAAACATGTTACATTTTTTAAAGCACACACATTTGAATGATACATACAACTAAATATATTACTACATATTCCATAATCATCAAATAATTTTTGTAAACTAGGACAGTTCTTATCTTCTAAATTATATACATTATCATGTTTTACAATGTTTCTTAGCCACGACACTTTTTCACAGCCTTTTACATAAATGTTTTTATCTTTCAGATAAGGTTCAATATATTGCGGTAATTTTAAGTATGGTATAAAACCCTCTTTCCAGATTTTTTTTCTGTTTCTCTCTATCCAATTTACTTGCGATTTTTCTTTTTTTGTAAGATTGTAAAATGGGAACGGTGGTTTGATTACTAATACCATAATTTGATTTCTGTATGCTATTGCTATTTCTTTCACAATAAACTCGTTACTTTCGCTCTTAAACCCTTGCACATCGACTATGGCGTTCATAACAATTTCCTTACAATACTGCTTAAGGGTTTATATTCGATCAGACGATCGTTGATGATTAAGCAATAGGCAGATGTATTTTCTGGTATATCTTCAGAACTTTCTATTTCCAGTCTCACATCTACAGCCCCAGTTTTCAAGGCTTCGTTCTGTCTTGAGCAATCAATTACAAATAAAGGAGCCTTTTCTTTAAATTCACGCAAATCAAGCATCGGTTCAGACCGGGTGTTATAATAAGACTGCCGAAATTGGGTAAACATTTCATATAATATACAATATTTGTCTTCAGAAAATTTTGCACTAACCGATTCGTATGGATAATATTGAGAATTTAAAAAAAGAGTAACATTAGTTATTTTACCATGGTCAAATATTGAACAGTCTCTAGTTTTCATATTTTTTCTATTTGTCTGCAAACCAAAGATCACATACCTTGGTTTTTCGAGTTGTGATGCAGTCTTCACAACCCAGGAATGTTTCGTAGTTCTAGGCAATAAAGGGTATTCGTACAAGTCCCAATTTCTAAAAGCTATTTGAATAGGACGATCCTTTTCTAAATATTTAAGTAAAGTTAATCTTTCCCGATCTGAAACTTTTATGAGGCACACGCCATTGCAGTCTCTCTATATTTACTTCAATGGAATCATTATTATTATCAAGTGTAACACTGTTGACATTCGAACTGCTTCTATTGAGTATAAGTTCATGTTTACAGTTAATCATAATTTTATTATAATCTTCCGCGAATCCTAAAACTTTATTCAGCGGTATAAGGGCACTAAAAATACCATCATTATCTTTAACCCCCTTTAAATTCCAACCCCAAATAGCAGCAGCCTTACTTTCCCCCTCGCTCATAGACAGATATGATTTTAGAGTGGTAGTAATACCTGCATTTTTTATGCGGTCTATCTCAACACCGTTAATTTCATATCGAATGTCTTGAAATAGGAATGATATATGATTATTTGTAAAATTAACAATCTTTCGTGTTAGTTTTCCTGCTGCATCTTTCGAAGCCACAGTGGCTCGACCTTCAATGTAAATGTAGCTGGCTGAAGGTAATACGTACAAATCTTGCTGATGTATGGGTATACGTATTTCATCATTTTCATTAAAACTGTTGCTATATGGATTATAAGTATGAATTTCATAACTCACTATAGAGTTATCAATTTGTGGTAAACCATTCACCTGAAGAATACTCATAATTTAAATCCCAAAGCTCGAAGAAATAATTTATTAACTTTAGTTAATTTCTTTATTGTTCGTATATGTGTTCGTCTTTTGATGGCACGAGAACGAGTAAAGCTATTATCTTTGGCAGATGATTTTATATTATAAACTATCATTATTATTTTTATTTTATTTTATTTTTCACTCTATTTTCACATTCATCTCTTGTAACAGATAGTGTTAAAGTGTTGTCTTATGAGTACGACATGTAACATTTAAACCTTTTTTAAAAGCGATGATTTGATAAAACCATGCTTTTTCCAAAACTCTTTAAGAAATTTAATGCATAAATGTCCGCAATTGAATAAGTTATTATTTTGCAAATTATTATAATTATAATTGATATTGTTAGACCCTACATAGCGAACAAATTCTATTGGAGGTTTCAAGTTACCGTAACTGTCAAAGTATTCAATATATTCATTTAAAATTATATAGGCTACCCAATGTGTACCAGAATTTTTTGAATTATCTAAATTTATGATTCCACACTCTTTTAAAAACGGAGACTTCGGTAAGGTATCCCTCATATACACTCCGCGAAAATATGGAACATCTTTAGTAAAATATATGATATCTATGTTAGTAAGAGCACGATTAGGTAGCCTATGATTTAGTTTTTTTTCTTTGAATTTGTATATATTCCAAGTCCATCCTTGTAACGGTTTAGTCGCAGTCCATTTCCAATGTATACACCTTCTGCATTCTTATTATGACTTTTCTTTTCTTCTAAACGCTTTCTTGCAATTCTATATTCATTTATGGTTTTAACGATACCAGCAATTCCACTTGCAATACTGCCAGCAGCAGACAAACCAGCAAATATTGGTATTAAAGGTAGAACACCACCAGTTTTAGGAATTGGTATGATACGTGGAACCCTGGTAAATGAATCACGATTTAATTCTCTAGCAGCAGCATAGGCCAATTCTATTAGTTTCTTCCTACACTTCGGTTTAATTTTTTTAATGCACTTTTTGGTATGGGTTATTAAACTATTAAAGTTTTTTTTGAGTCCAGCTCCAGAACTAACTTTTGTTAGCATTATATTATTAACTAAATTGGCAGCAAGTTTTTCTCCTGTGCTTGCATCGGAAGATAAAGCACGCTTTCTTGCCATTTTTAATAAAATGATATCTTCTTTGTGACGATCTTTCAAACTTTTAGAATTATTATATGCAATATCGTGATGTTTACAATATTCGTCTAATTTGTTCACACCCCTATCACCTCGAGCCAATCTTTCACGTAATCTAGTTCCTGGGCCGCAATAGTTATATCCCGGTAAATGGAGCTCAAATGGTAAATTATTAATTAAATTATTGACAAGTCCTTCTCCTTTCATGTGTACAAACAGAATGGAACCATTGTCATAGAGCATAATGTTATATTGATGAACCACTCATAAAATATTTGTATTGCCAATCCAACTATTTTCACAGGATGATAACCCCAACCATTTCACGAAAACATTTCTGCCTTTTCGTTTCAAAACTTTTTCAACAAGGTAAATGTCAGGATGTTTAGTTTTTTGTAATTCTTGATCATAAAATGCTCCTAAAATAGGTTGTTCTTTAACATCTTGTAATAAATATGTAACAGGATTTGTGTTTTGAACTTTATTGATCTTAAATATCTCTGTAGACCAATTAGGAGTGTAACCTTTTTCAAAACAACCTTTATGTTTACTTATTCGCACAAAATCACCTGTCTTAAACTTGCGATGTATTGTTTTCGTTCGATTTTGATTGAAATATCTCTGTATTACTTTCATTTTATTGCTATGATTCACTTGAACGGGGGGTAAACCAATTGTTCTGTGTATGGTATGATTATATCTATTAATGATATTTGCAAGCGTCCCGTCCATCCATTTATAATTCCCTTTAAAACTAAATTCCTTGAAAAGTTTACTTTTTATCGTCCTTATTAACCGTTCTACAATTGAAGCTTTTTTCGTTGAATAAGTGCAGTAGTGGTTGATAGAATAATTTAATAATATTTTTTTGAAACTTTTATTGTAAAATTCTTTTCCTTGATCTGTTTGCAAGTTTCTAGGGATACGTTTTTGTCTACTCAATAAAGTATTGAAAGCCTCAGATACAGTTTGTTTATTTTTTTGTTTAAGTGGAATAGCCCAAGCATACTTAGAGAATCCATCAATGACGACTAAAATATATTTGCAGTTGTTGTTAAATTTTGAGAAACTTTGCATATCCATTAAATCAGCTTGCCAAAGATCATCTATATCTTTTAATATTACATGTCTTCGAGGAAAATTTATTCTTGCACTTCTATGAATTTCATTTATAATTTCTCTTTTCACTTTGCTCATTCTTCCAACTGTCACTTCTGAATTACAAAATTAGACTAAGTAACAGTTTATATGATAAACCCTTTTATTCTTGTATTACACCCGCTTCTTTTAGCTCTTCAATAATTGATAAGATTTCGTTGTCAAGATTAGTATTACCTGCAGTTTTAGAAGCGATCAAAAGTTTAAGCCTGTCCACTAATTCATTAGGATCATCCCAATAAACAAGTTCAGTATTTTTTTTATATTTTTTAAGATACGGTAGACCAGCGCCTCTTTTTTCCCTAGATTTAACTTCTCTAGGTTCTTTTAAGCATTTATAAGACTCAGAAAATAGTGGCTTGATCACTTGGGAATATTTTAGACCTTTATCACCTTTAATTTGACCTGCAGGGTCAAAGTCTCTTTTATGAGCATTAGTTGTAAGGAGTATTTCTTTGTACACCAATTTATCTTTTAAATCGACCAAACTTAAATCAGGCCTTTTGCGAAGCAATAGTTCTTTTAGACCAGGCGTTATTTTATACTGTTTATCAGCTACGCAGATTTTATACACTTTACCAGAGATCTCATGAGTGGAAGAGAAATTAACTATTGTATTTCCGATCATATGTTTGTTATTGTCACTACGTACGCCAAATGGTATATTCATATCTTCATATATTTCAATGATATCTTCTTTTTTCAACGACGCATTATTATCTTTTTCTTCTTCATCTTCTGAATAAAACTTTTCTAATGAGCTTGACTCATTAGATGATTCATGTTTGTACATATCATGAGATTTATCACGCAAAAATATTTTTGAACCTATATCAGTGTGTTTAATTTGGTTATCATAAGAATCTTCATTTTTTATTGTAGAAACTTGCTTGTTAGCTACTATTGCATTAAGAGGGTCTGCGAGAGGCCTAAAAAAATACTTCAAATGAGTGTCGGTGTTAAACTCATAATCTTTCATTTGTTTCACTTTTTCTTTTATAGCGTCCGCAGACTTTATTAATTGATCTGTAATGTTGTGGTCCATTATACGACTTATACTGAGAAGTATTTATGCTCAAATGATTTTTTTTTTTATTGCTGTCATAATTTATAGGACTATTAATCACAATAAATAAAGTTGTCAAATGATTGTCTATATCTGCCTTTGTTTAATTCACAATCCTTATTAATAGTCAAAAAATCATAAGGATGTATCCAGATTTTAGAACACAGATCTTTGAACTTCGACCACTCTATATCAGAACTAACATGTTCATCGTATATATGTTTCAAATTAACTTCATCTTGCTTAAAAATTATCAAAAAGTTAACATTGTCACGTAATAACTGCTTTGGTATTTTTGAATACGTTTGAGATAAATAAAAACAATCTATACTTCTGTGTCTGCCCATTGTAAAATAATTTCGTATGTTAATTTGCTTTTCACAAACCACATCATCAAAAATAATAACTGAATTCGGTAATGCATCGTTAGGATGAATAACTTCGTCATCAAAATTAAATATATTAAGTTTTACTTCTGGTACTCTTTCTAAGATCTGCTTTAGAAAAATATATTTTGGTTGAAAGCTAGTCTTGGAATACAAGTAAACATTTTTAAACTTTAAACCATTTTCATGGATTAACAAACTAATCATGACGTTCGTTTTCCCGCAATTCGAAGGGCCACATATTATACATCTTATATTGTTCGGCAGAAGAACACTATGCTTTGCATGTAGCTTATTTTTCTCTACCTCAATATTTTTAACTTCTAATGAAACTAGTTGTTTGACCCACTTCATATTTGTATCTGTCAGAAAAATTATATGTTCTAGTATTTATAATGCTTATGCTTGCAATGCTTTTAGCTTTGGTTTCGTCGAATAACTATATACAGGTAATGTTGATAAAAGGTTACAAATAAAAACAGCAAATATAGAGTACAAGTAAATATGTATGTATTAAATGACAATATAATTCTTCAATTTATACAATGAAAATGAAAAAAAAAAATACTAAATTAACATATGTAATCACAATGACCCCAAGGTACAGTATTTATTTGATTTCCCAGAACATGCCTTTTATCGTCTATTCTGTTTAAAACTACTTTATTTACTTCTTGTGAGAACAGAACATGCTTCATTGATTTTATCATATTCATCTTACGCTTTAATGTTAAGTTTTTAAATAAAACATCTTTATAATTAGATGATTTTAAACATCTCGTTACAGGCTTTGATACGCCTTTAGCTTTATTTATTTGTGTATTTAATGATTTAATGCAATATAGCTTTGCTCTTAAGCCTGTAAATTCGGTAATTGGGTCACCTCCTAACTCATCCTTAAATAAGCCAGGAATTTTTTCGTTCACCTTAGGAATAAAGTAATGATTATTAGTTTCAAAATTACTTGTATCGAATTCTGATAAATTATCATGCATATCTTTATAAAAATCTTCAGTATGTATCAAATACAACAAACTATCAGTATCAGTGTAGCATAATTTAGCTTTGTCACCATATTTATTCTTAATGAAATTATAATGATAATTGTACAGATGCCTCTTAGAGAATTCAAGCACCGCAAATCCAATATATATCGGTCTGTCTAAAACAAGTTTCATGGGACTCAGTTGTATGGCTATAAAGTTTTCATTAAAGATAGAAACACTTTTTAAATTTGGTTTTGTGATTAATTTCTCAGCACCTACTATTTTATTCGTTTTATTCAAATCATCATTCCATTTGGTTACTAATTGGACCTCCACTTGCTTACGTTTATTTTCAATAGTTTTACCAAATATTGAGTTATTTAAAAGCTTAAAAAAATCTCTTTCGAATGATGTTGAAGCTGCTTGTCGTAAGCTAGTATTCAAGTCTATATACTTTTTCAAAAAATATTCTTGTTTAAAATAAAGGATTCTATGATTTTTTTTTAAAACTAGGCCATTTTTAAGACATGCTTTTAAATGAACATAGTGAATAATGTAGTTATATTTATCATACAAATTTGCAATTAATTTTGGTGTTTTCCCTCCAATAGGTATGAATTTCTCGGGAGCAAAAGGCAAGTCGCTATGTAAATTATGTAACTGATTTGGATACGCTAAATCTACTTCTAAAATGTAACCATACTCGCCATTATCAGGAACATCAAATAAATTAAAATGTTTGATATCATTATTTTTCATAAATTTAAACTATCGGTAATTTTTTAGTCATAGCATATCCATAAAGATTATTACAATCTAAATATATCAAATATGTTGATGGTTTAGAACTATCGAAGTGAGGTAAATAAATGTTATTGGCTTCAGCATATCGGTGAGAGCACTGAGCTAATCCTCCACGTATTCCTTTTTCCAACATTTTATAAATTTCTAAATCATTAATCAATTCTAACTGAACACCTGTGTAAAGGAGCATAGCGTCCCAACTCAATCCAGGTGAAGTCACATAATACGCAGGATCGAGTTTGTAGTGCTGCAGACAAATTTTTCTAAAATTTTCGAATATATCACATAATAATAGTACATCACACTTTAAATACAAGTCAGTATATTCACCAAGAGAACTAATATCTAAACATTTCCACACAGTTTGGGCATGTTGATATTCAGTATCTGTTATATGTTTCATTTGTAAAGTGTTATAAAAATGATTCTTTGCTGGAAGTTGTGTTTCATTATATGTTTCCCACGAACAAATGTACTCATACGGGTATACACCTTTGCTTCGCAGTAAATTTAATTGGCTTTTATCCGGGAAATGTGATGATAAATGAATAAAATCGTTCTCCGTTAAACTTTTACTCAAATTGTCAAGACTTGAACTAAGAAATTGAAACGAATCTATAAATTTAATCTGTATAGGCTTACATGCTGCCCCGGTTTTGATTATTTTAAGTTATGCTTATATATTTTTCTTTTGTTTTTGGTATAATTTTTATCGCACCATCATATTTCGATAATTCTGTAATAAATATATGAGAATCATAACCGGATAAGTTATGAAAGATAACAGGTATAAATGAACACACTCTGTAAATTAAATTGCAATGCGAATGCGCCGCGCCTCTGTACTCGGATGTAATATGATCATGATCACAAACTTTATCATCAAATAATAAATGATTACAGATATGGCATGTAGTTGCTTTGCTATAATTATCAGTTTGCGCTCTCGTCATAGATCTCATGGGTTTCTTAGTCATTATAATTTTGTGAATTAACTTCGCTTCTTCAATTAATTTCTTAACAAACACTTTTACACAATCAGGTCCTCTATATGTTACGAATTTGTTCAAGCTACTATCATGTGAGCAACATACATAATACGCAAAACAAGACGGTTGATGTAGTTTATTTTTTATCGTACTTTTATCACTATGTTTTTCTCTATAATTTAATAGTATACTTTCAAAGTCAGCATAAATCACAAAGTTAATTTTTTGTTTTCGCTCATAATTTTTGAATTGTAATCTATTGTTTTTATCAGGCAGTATGGTTAAAATTTTGGAACAAACATGGGAATGATACTTCTTTTCACTAGTAAAAAATTGCAAACATGTTTCACATAAATGCATTTGACCTTTATGGCATGTAACTTGTCGTCGTACTAAGCGTAAAAGGTTTTTTATCAAGCAATAATGACCTTTATTTTGTTTTTCAAAATACAGTAAGTTAATATGTTTATCTTTCTTACAATTCGTCACATAAAGAGGGCCAGTTACAGTACAACGTTCATCTAATCCATAAATATTAATACTAAACTCACAATTATTCTTTTCAAACAACTTGATATCTTTAGGTAAAGGTGGAAATGAAATTCCTTGTATATTAAATATTGTACTAAAGTGTGGATAGGAGTTTGTTCTACAGACATTATTTTTTGCTGGAAATAATGCTGCAACAATACTCCATAAAAAACAGTACTCATCATTATTGTGTATATTCAAACAACTCTTTGTGTTTTTAATAACTTCTGGTAGCTCTAAATAAGTACCGCCCCGCATGGGGGAATATTTATTTATATTCATTTCTAAATGACTTATACATACAAATGACCACCCAGATTCACAATGCTCAAATTCAGTAAGTTTTCCTTTAAATATTTCTATTATATTTGAGAATAAATTATTAAAGTCAGTACTGTTGTATATAGTTTCATATTTCGTGTTAAATGACTTGAGCTGCTGCTCACTTAATTGTGGTAGTATAAAGTAAGCAAACAGCTCGAAGTTAACTTTAATGCAAGTATGTTCCAATAATGATAACTCAATGATTTTCAAAATATCTTTTCGCTTATCACCCAAGAATGTCTCTAGTATGAGGTACTCGTCTTCTATGGATGGGTTTAAACGATAAGTCATGATTCTATTTTTAAATGCCGTAGCTACAATATCAACATTTTCAAACTTTGACTTTATTAAACAATTCGATTTATGAATATTCGTTCTCTTATGATATCTGTATTTATGTTCTGGGATCTGTATTTTGCATTTAGCACAATTAATATACTTTGATAAACAATTTGGCTCATAAACATTTGTATCGTATTCATTTTCTGGAATATCAATTTGGCATTTATCATTATTAATTTCACAATTAGCTGATGAGCCATCACCGGAGAGCATAACTGGAAAAAAAGACAATATTTTTATTGTATAGTTTAATAATTAGGATTAAATGCGGTTACAAAAATACTATCTTAAAATAAACTCCATATAAGTATATAATGATTATATGTGGTATAGCATAGATCTCATAACGTAAACTATTGGTAAGACTATTGATATGAGCTTATAAAAGTAGGAACACATTTTTTAAACTCCTTCCTGGTGCTTGTTATGTAGGCGTTTAGGCAACGCCAGGACTCTGAATCCTCATCACATTTGTTTTTAATCGTGATTACCGAGTGCCGCCACCTATTTACTGGTTGGATCCGCTCTATTTCATTGCATTTATATACTTTGAGTTCTATATAGAACTCACCTCTTTTCTGCTCGTTCATTTGTCGTGAAAATCCGTTCGCCAGTCTCCTCGTGATGTACGAGTATATCGGGGGAGATTTTTTGTCCACAGCAATGTCAATTTCATCGTCGTCACTGTCGGTCCCGAACAACTCGCGAGCCGTTGACTTGGTGACAGGAGTGATTGGGTGAATGGTCGGCTTAGTTTTCTTACTCGTAGACGGCTGAGGACTGCTTCTTGACAAAGGCTTGCGCTTTTTGTTCTCCTTTGACTTGGTTTTCACCGGTGCATGGTCATCGTCTGCCGATTCGTCCTCAGAAGGGAAAATATGGTCAGCTGTGTTCTTGGACCTGTAATAAATAAAAACAATGAATTAGTACAGTAACAATAACATTTTGTTTTAATCATGTAGACGGCACTAAGTGAATGAATTTATTACTTGAATGAATATTAAAAATGGTGTATCAATGAACAGTTTAATTTTTAAAGATGAAGACTCGCTAACTTATCTGAATGATTGAAGAGGTGAATAACTACCTATAATACTTGAATGATTGAATAGTGAATTAAGTGAATAACTAATATACTGCATTTCTTATCCACTTATTTCTTTCTTGTTTCTAACAAGAAACTTTTAAAGATAACACAAAGTAAATTACATTGCAAAGTGAATAGTTACTTACATTTTAGAAGATTGACGTTGCTCTGGTAGTTTAGTGTATGTAAGATGTAACTGCTCCTAGCTGAAGTGTTGATGTGATCCAGCTTCTGCAGGATGCACTCTTAAATAGTGGTAAATCGACGTCACGATATCCCATATAAGGAATAGGCCACGCGTTACAAAAATGCTTTATCAGCCCTAACACCCAAATATGTAATAGTTTACGTTGTAGAAAAATATCTTGCTAAACAATAAACACCGAGATCTTGCAATTTGAACTTTATTTTCAGTGGGTAAGATACCTAAATTCGCTAAGTTGGTGGGTGGTCCTGTTCCGATGTCTATTAGGTGCTGCTCGGGGTGATGCCGCTTTTTGTGTGTATTGACTTTTAAGTCACCAGTTCACAGATAGCGATGCAGTGCGGTAGCGCCAGGTGACGTTTTGTATTGTTCAAATCAGTATGAGCGCGTCACACAATATGATGTGGATACAGAATAATAATGATACAGTAGGTTAACTGCGCAGTGACCTTGAATTAATTACCTACGACCGCTCGGTAGATAAATCCACGTCCATCCATGCATAACTGTCGCGCAAATCGAACAATTGTCTACCGGTATACACTGATATTTTGAAGCGCGATGTTTCTGTCGTTTTCTATGAAGTCAAACTACTGTATCATTATTATTCTGTGATGTAGAGCAGTGTCCAGGCATTCCCTAGCATCTAACGTCACCGCGACGCTATCGCACCGCACCGCCTTCTATTTACCGCTGGCTTTATATTATGGTATGCATTTAATTGAAATCTGAAACGGTATAGCGTCGTATTGTCTCGAATATATAAATTACATTAACACGTGCTATAGTATACTAATATTTTCTCAGCAATTTTGAACTTTATATCTATTGAAAATTATTTATTAGAATCCTATAAAAAGGATAAATTATCTTGACAATTCAAATACTATTTAGTTTCCTACCAGCAAGCGCTAGTAATCAACGAGTAATAATTATGTCGGTGAGTATTAATTTAATTAAATTCTTTTATTTTATATTTGATTTTATTACAAAGTATAACTTGATTTAATTAGAGAACCTACCATCAGATTGTTGACTTAAATAGTGGAATGCTTGCAATAAATACTTATAATGCATTTTATGCTCAATTTCATCAATCTAGTTAGTTTGTATTAATCCTTATAACAATTCCTCTATATTTTTTGTAACACTAAATAAGTAAACATGCAAATGATAATTATTATTTATATCAGAAAATGAATGCCTCGTGTTATAATTATTATGAGCTATTTGGGAGGAGTACGTAATGAATATTCATTTTTGTTATATTTTCAGGATTCTCAAGATCTATTCATTTTCTCTCCTATGGAACCTCGCGTAGTGCAAAAGGAGGTTGGCGAGGAATCGACGAGGCGTTTGAATCTGAAGAGGTCCAACGATGGAACTCATTACAGTTTTGTGAAGCGACCTTTAAAAGGTTCAAAGATAATCCGCATCGAAATATACGATGCAAAAGATTTTACCGATCGCGAAGAAAGTTCATGCAAATGCAAAGCCGATTTGTGTGTGCAACATGTTGTTAAAAATACCATGATGGATGGTGTATACCAATCAACAAAGGACCTCATCTTTAGGATCCAGGAAAATTTGGATAATGTCTTTTAATGATAGTATAGATAGTAAATATTTACTGATCTGATACTGATACTATATAACTATAATAATATTAATAATATAAATTATGTACGTGCAAATAATATATTAGTACCTACTTAATATACATAGATTAAGTATTTCTATAAAAATTGTAACCTTCCAATAAACGCTTATTTAAAATGAAAAAGTATTTTTATTCAATAAATACTAGCTATTGTGTATCATTAATTATTATGTAATATACTTATTAGTACACCATTGTATCGGTTGGTAACGAAAAGAACGCAACCAACTTCCTTATAAGAACACAGCTCATGTTCACAGTTCACGTGTAGCACAAAGCTGAGCGCCACACACGATGATAACATTACCATTTACTAGTGTCTGGTTTAAAAAAATTAAAAAAACACAGATAACTGTAATATTAATTAATTAATTCAATTCATATTCAGCACCGTAACCATAGTAATACATCTATACCTTTGTTTGTATATAAATAGATGCAAAAAATCTTATTAATGTATTTTTGAATAGATGAAAAGTGAATGAGTAAATGGATGAATGAAATGTATTGATGTAATGAAGTGTCCTCTGAGTTTGTTTCGGCCTTTCTTCTCAGAGTAGTCAGATAGGAAACGCCGACCTCATCTAGTTTAAAAAACATGATTGACGTGTAAAAGTGTTTGTACAAACCTACTTACAGAAATAAAATAATTTATCATTTATCATTTATTGTCAAATATTGATCGAATTACTGATTATAGATATTGAACGATTTACTGATAGTCTAGTTCACATCAAGTGTGTAATTGGGGATCCTGGCCTTATTTTGAATACTTGAATATATAACCTGAGTAAATGAATGAATGACATGAATTGAGAAATATTGATCGAATTACTGATTGTAAATATTGATCGATTTAATGATAGTCTAGTTCACATCAAGTGTGTAATTGGGGATCCTGGATCTCTTCTGATCCAGGAACCCCAATTATACACTACTCCCGTATTTGATTCGGGAAATGGCCGCTCCCCGTGAGTGAACGGTGCACATTAACAAACACGCGGTGATCCGGATAGCGCTCTAAATTTGGATATCTTGCACGATAAAGTCTAGCGGCGGCACTTGCGTTGCATCTGTATTCCCCATAAATGAGGTGCATGTTCGCATATTCTTGTGAAGTGTAGCGCGTAGGCATGGTAGATAACAAGGATGCCAACACAAAAGTCCAATTCCAAAAGAGAGAAGCCAAAGTTGCCGGTATGTAATCAACAAGTTCAATTCACAAAAATCCAAGTCCAAAAAGAGAAGCCAAAGTTATCAGTATTAAATCAACACAAGCGAATACGGAAAGGTGCGCAGTAGACGAATGAGGGAAACGTACTAACTGGTGTCAGACTGGTAGCGTAGCCATTTGCTTGGTATGGCGTCTGTATCTGTTTCATTCGCACTCGTTTAAACGACGCATCTTCGTATCATTGCGTGGCGTCGCTATCTGTCTCTCTCACTCATGGCAAACATGTCCACTATCCATCTCTCTCATAATTTTGCCATAAAATTAAGAACCTACCAAGAGCTTGTGCGAATAAAAAACATTTTAACTGAGTAAAATGGGTTAGCAAAAATCGGGTTACTTGAGGTTTTTATTTTTTTACTCGTTTTATTTAGTATGAAACTAACAAGTATTGTACCATTTTACAATCCTGATTAAATGCGCCAACTTTTAATGGCACTTGCCAAGGCACTCTAGTACATTTTTTTTAAAGGAGGGCCTTTCAAAGTCGACAAATTTTGAAAATTTTAAATTCATAGTTTAACAAAGTCTTAATTCTAGGAAACTTGGGGCAATTGTGTCATTATTTTCGACTGTGATTCTTAGAAATATTATTTAGGGTTACGGTTCCAAAGTTTAAATGAACAAAAATAATAAAAATTAACCACAATAACCGAAAAATGGTTACAGATTGACCAAATTTTTAGGTTTTTCTTAAATGCCCATAATTTTCAAACTGCATGGGATAGATTTTTTTCTGATTTTTCTCATGATGTTTACAATCAATCCTGTCGCCCCGTTTCGGCTTGACGTTAAGTTCTGGGACACCCTGTATATCGACAACTCAATTTGGGAAAAATTACATTTACGTCGTTGTTTCTCCAAGTGATCGATGTACTTTCTGATTTTATCTTGGACATAACTGGCATTGGTGTAGAAAAAACATCGTGAGAAAACCAGCCGGTCTATTTTGTAAATAAACTTACCGTGTTTTTGTAAAGTGAGCTGGTGATTCCACTCGATGCTAGGGATTGACACTATTGGCAGTTTCTTTCACCTAAGTTTACATGGTAAGATTTTTACAGAATAGATCTGCTAGACAATGATAACCAAAGTGGTCTATATCGACCCCCCATTGTTAGATATTACATTTTTTAATCTGTGATATCTTCCAAGATATTCATTGTAATGATTTGCTGTAAAGGGCAATTTTGATCTACATTCAATGTACAACGTATCTAACGTATTTAATTAGATAAGGATTAATACTGTATTGTTTAAAATAGCTTCGTAAATAACCCATATTTTTTTTGTAATATGTAAAAGATAAAAATGGTTACTGTGGGTTATCCTTAGGAGATAGATATATACCATCGCGGACTTCTCTGTAGACTTTTTTAAGATATACAATTCCGTAGTACATTATATTGATCTACCTCGTAATGTTTAGCCAGCGTTAGCAATGTAAGCGCCCAAAAATATGTTTTTTATCATGGTATAATAATATACTTCGCCAGGTATAGCATTCCGAGACACAGGGTGACACAAGCCTACGTCATCACCGCTGTGTTACCAGTAGTATGTAATAATAACTCCCTAACCGCCTATATTACCTGTGCGAATCCGATAAAACAATGAGGCTTTATCTAACAATTACGTTGGTATATGTTTAAATTGAATTGTTTCGTTTGATTAGAAAAACGAAACGACAATTTAAATGCTATAAATATATTTTTTAACAGAACGGTGACTGAAAATGTTTCCATAATTCGTGTTTTATTGCAATAAAGTGGCAACTGGATAGTGACATAAGCATGTGTCACTCCCGGAATGCTAGACCTTTTTTTTAGACCGTGTTTTTTACGACATCGTTACAAATCTTTGGGTTAGACTTGCCGAATCGCCAACCCGTCTTGACCAAGCGTGGTGATTAATGCTCGTGCCTTCTGTGTATGAGAAGAGGGCTTAGCCCTGCAGGGGGACAATAATAGGCCAGTATTACACTAGTTAGTATTATTTATTTAGCAGTATGTAACAGTTTGTTATGGGTATAGAGAGCGGCTGAATGCGCAAATGTCGCAGTGCAGTGAGTACAGTGTAGCGGACGTTCTCCGGTGTGCGTCCGAATGTGAGACTGCAGAATAGTCTGAGTCTGGAATAAGAATGGAAAGATAATATTAGTACATGAGCATAAACAACTCAAATCATTTATTTGTTTGCAAATATGGGTATAGTAAGTACATAGGCGTTTTTAGAATAAAGTTCTCTATATTTTACCGTCACGTGGGTATGCAAACGTTTACAATTTTATTTTAAAAAAAAAAACAAAAATAATTTGCAGATCATTGGAATTACAAAAAAAAAAAATATATGTCAGTGTGGTCACAGCAATAGGTAATATAAAATAAAATAAGACTATATAATTTCAAACGGAAAAAAAAGACACTCACATTTACACAAGATTCAAAAGCGATCCTGTCCTAAAGTATTGATACGGATTTTGTGTTGTTACGAACAAGGTATTATCAAAACTATAACATTATGTATGAAATAGGTGTTTTCTCAAAGTTGCAATTTTCATGTCACGAAAAAAACGCTTTTGAATTTGCGTAACTGATAACAGTTACGCAAATTCAAAAGGTGACAAAAAATCGAAAAATGCCAAAGTTCTTTAAAAGGTTCCGGTCTTTAAAGGTCTTTATCCGGAGGAACAAATACCCGTATCTATCGATATCGACCAATTTGGGAATCCCTGTTCTAGAGCATCTCTTCCCGTATGTATAGATCGGCAGGGGTCATGCAGGGGTTTAGTGGTCAAGCGCGACAGGACTTTGTGCCCGGTTTACGGCAATTGGCTCACACCCGTCCTATTTTTTTTCATAATCCAAATGAATTTAATTGTCACTGGGACTTTTAACATAACTGGCGAAATGTTGGTGATAAATAAATGATAAATGATTTTATTTCTGTAAGTAGGTTTGTACAAACACTTTTACACGTCAATCATGTTTTTTAAACTAGATGAGGTCGGCGTTTCCTATCTGACTACTCTGAGAAGAAAGGCCGAAACAAACTCAGAGGTCACAGTCTCTTTTAAAGTCCAGACATAATCTTGGTCAGGTCATGCGTAGACCATGCAGATTGGTATCTGAAATGGTCTTTTGAGGAAAGAACCACACAGTTTGAGTGGACCTGTCCAGTCAGTGCACGCATTTGTCAGTAATCGTGCAGCTCGACTCAGGAAGTCAGGACTTAAGGAGCTCAACGATTCGACGAACAATACCAAAGAAAGGACATTTGGGTAGGCCGCATAAATTACTCAAACTGCCAGATCATAATTAAAATTAAATTAGAAAAAAAAAGCAATTACCCACATAGTCTTCACATTAACAAAATTAAAATAATATAATACTTTACAAGTAAATACTCATGTCATTGTATATATAAAATTTATCAATGTCAATGTGTATATATAAATTCGGTAATAATGTTTGAAGATCATGTAGATCGGTGTCTGAAATGGTGTACTATACACCTCAGCTTACCCCTCCCTACGGAGAATATAAGCCTAATGTAGTTATGATACTCACAGTAAAAGCTCTTCCACAATAGTCACAGATCTTGTTGCGAGGAGGTCTCTTCTTATTGTGCACGTAAGTAACGTGCCGGTTGAGAGCGTTACGACTTTTGAAGACCTGTAACAACAGATATGATAAGGTAAAATTATAACTTTTTCAAGATGGGAACCTGCGGGGTAATTGCATAACACACTAATAGCAATCGCAATGGATTTCAATTTGACAGTTCAACCACATTCATTGCGTTATTTACGTTGTTGAGCAGACAATTTTCCGAACATATGAAGCAATGGATTAGCAATATCCTTCAAAATGATTCAGATTGTGATTGATAGTGTGTTACGCAATTACGTAGCTGGTCTGTAAATAGTCGTATGACGCTTTACTTTTCATCTGAGACCCTACCGACCTATTCTCTATAAATCTCACCGTGAAAACTCATGTGAAGCGAGCTGTCAAAATAGTGTCAATCCCTAGCATGACAGCTCACTTCACGAAAGTTTTCAAGGTGAGATTTTTACGGAACAGACCAGCTGATTTATGAGTGCATAGTGCTCGGCACAATTTCGCATGAGTCCCGAAGAGAACCTTTGTATGGTCTGTTATTTCGAAACAATTTTTTTTTAAATATCCGTGGTTATCACTGAAGTAAGTTTTTACCTTCGTTGAGGTGGAAGGCCTCCGTAACACACTAACATTAGGAAAGGCTTTAATTTTGGCAGTTCAACAACATTAATTGCGTTATTTACGTTGTTGAGCAGACACATTTTTCGAATATATGAAGGAAAGGTTTTAGCAATGTCCTTCAAAATTATTCAGATTGTGATTGATGATGTGTTACGCAATTAGGGTGCTGGTCGAAGTGGTGGTGCTTGGGCACACCCACTGCTGACGTCTTTCGGCTGAAATGATGGATCATCATGGTGACGTTTTTTACCTTGGTGCACTTAGTACATCGATGCGTGTTGATTTTGAAATGTTCCCAATTGATATGCACTTTCAGGTTACTTTTCGTTACAAACTTGGCCCCGCATTCGTCGCAGATAAATCTGTCAAAGAAAAACATGACATTTGTATAGTTATAATACAACATAATGTTAAAATACAATAGAATTTGGTACCGACGTACCTTCTTGGAAATAGCATCAATGCAATAGAAAAGTTTCTTAAAAATTCAGAGACCCTCCACGAGTTATAGATAATTTTAAAGGTCCTTGCAGAAATAAGTAAAAATATTTGGCTACAGTTCATGAAACGCTCATAGTACAACATGATACAAAACTGCAATGTGTGCCACATTATTTTTGTAGCGGGAAAATGTTACTGGCAATACTGCATAGAATTTAATGTTGCTGGCAATACTGCATAGAATTTAATGTTGCTGGCAATACTGCATACAATTTAATGTTGCCGGCAATACTGCATACAATTTAATGTTGCCGGCAATAGTGCATACAATTTAATGATGCTGGCAATACTGCATATAATTTAATTTTGCTGGCAATACTGGACACAATTTAATGTTTCTAGCAACACATAATTGGCCGTGCTAGCGCGAAGCGCGAGCGAAGTGTCTCCGTTTCAGCTTGGGCAAAAATGCTTTCGTATGTTCGGATGTTCAGCTATTCTCCTCTACAGGTCGCATTTCTAAACCGATTCTCGTGAAATTTTGTGAGCAGGTTTGATAATTATATGGATTTTTTTGTTGATTAAATTTTTCGAAAGTTTTCAAAATGGCGGAGATATGGGGGTTGAAAACATTTTCAGCCATTTCGCGATCTTTGCGCGCGATTTTTGTTTCAAGGTGCGTGGTGAACATTTATTCAGTTTTAAGCTATGCAAAGACAGACTCGCGAGGTCTACAGCTCACAGAGCCACTAGTTATGTAGCTCCAACAATTTTGCGCATCTTCAGTTTACCACAAATACCACGCTTAGTCTTAAACATTGTAGAGCGACAATATTCGCAGGGTGGCTGGTAGCAGTTGAATGAGCGTAGCCGAGGATTATATCAAATGGCGTGGCTGAGAGGCCTGTACCCAGCAGTGGACTGCTAAAAGCTTATGATAGTGATATATACAAAAACTCATGCTTTCTTCCCATGGGGGTAGGCAGAAACTACAGACCGCCACCTGCTACCTGCTCCATCATTTTGCTCCGTTTACTTTCATGCATCTAGTCAAACACGCACGCCGGTTGCGACTGCTACGCACTGCACGCGTAGCATGACCACTTCTATCTCTACTTTACGAAGAGAAGACAAGTCACTTTCTTAGCAAGAAGTTTTTTTTTTTTTGAATTTTGACAACGCGCCGTGGATATCTTTCTACAATCTGTCATTTTGTCTTCCGTTTCTATAGTGGCCATGATACACATGCTAACCTTGATAATTAGTCTTAACAATGGTCTGATATAGGTGAAAAATCTTATGTGTCTGTAACTACACCGGCATCCTTACCCTTAACCGATAGAATCCCGGTGGCCCTCTGTAGGGCCGGTATGTCGTGGAACAAGACAGTTCGTCAGCCCAAAAAAAAGTCCTTACAGTGAATTGCTCAAAAGACGATATTAGCCATCATTTAGAAGCAATAATGATGATTATTTTACCGCATGACCGCGCGACCCTCTAGAGGGTCAGCGGGGCTTGACGGTGGCGCCACCCCGGCCCTACAGAGGGCCACCGGGATTCTATCGGTTAAAACAGAAACTAAGCAACGCTGCTTGACAGCAGAATTAAGTATGGCGGGAGTACTTCTTCGGACGAGCTCCTTCACAAAAAGCTCAGCGACTAGTAAAGCAAGTATTTAAATAAACTTAGCATTATTTTATAGAAAAGTTTCAATGTTTTACATGAACACGAGGCCTTAGTCTTGACAATCGTGAAGCGACGATCTTCGAGTGATTGGTATTAGTCCTCAGGCGCGGATCTAGGTTTTCGCTTAGAGGGGAGCAAATCGGGGGGTGAATATCTCAAGCCATGAAAAAAAGCCCTTTTCAAAAAACCATCGGCACCTATTTTAACTTTTATAAAACTTTGCGGTTGGTTGAGTAAACTTGACATAATTTTCTCTTCAAAATTTAACAAAATAAATAGACATAAAGTACATAATAATTTTGTGAAAAAAAAAACAGTGTGATGGATGTAGCACGTAACACAACTTATACGGTATCTTGAAAGTTTTAAATAAGAACTTGTGATAATCAATAGGGGTCGATTTTTACACCTCGCTGACCCTCAAAATCAGTTTTCGTTGTCGTATGTCGACCTTTGGGAAACCGATATCGACCCCAAGGGGTCAAATTGATCACTTTGGGAATCCCTGTTCTAAACTCATTCGTTCATTTGTTTTCGCCGCAGTCGCTGTCACAAGAGGTACGTCGCTTGAGCGTTTAGCTCATGGCCAAGGGAACACAAAAAGTTCTACTGCTACTAAAGAAAGTCTTACCTCTTATCAGCGTCACTGACATGCCTCGAATGTGTGCTCAAATGGTGCGCCAGGCCCTGCTGTGTTCTGTAGTGCGTCTTACATTGAACGCAGAAGGCACGCGTGTCCGCAGTGCCGTGTACGGAGCGCTGGTGCGATTCCAAGCCGGGGCGGGCGCGGTAAGACTTGTTACATTGTTTGCATTTGTATATCCGGGAAGATTGTTTGTGGACCGTACTGTGAGGGGAAATAGAGTTCTAAAGTCACAAATGAGTAGTATATAAGCCGGTCTATTGTAAAAATCTCACAGTGAAAACATAGGTGAAGTCAAAGATTTAAATCGTTAGATCCGCCATACGGGGTCAGAAAAAAAACACGTTTCTGTGTCGTCGTAACCTTTGAATAGTATTGTCTCGCTCACTCATACTGAAAATCGTATCTATCGTTTCAGTGGGATGTGCGAGCTCATTTATCTCAGTGTAAAAACTTTCGTGCGTCATAAGTACGATGAAGGCATATCTAACCGTTTAAATCTTTGAGTGAAGTTAGCTGTCATTCGACTTGACGCTAAGGATTGACAATATTGACAGCTGTATTCCCCTTAGTTTTCATGACCTACACGATAGGTTGCCAGCACCCTAATTGTGTAACACACTATCTATCACAGTCTGAATCATTTTGAAGCTTATTGCTAATCCATTGCTTCATATGTTCGAAAAATTTGTCTGCTCAGCAACTTAAATGACGTAATGAATGTTGTTGAACTGTCAAAATGAAAGCCATTTCTACTGTTAGTGTGTTACGCAATCACCATGCAGGTTATTTAGTTCAAAGCTGATTCAATAAGTGAGTACTCACTACATGTGAACCTTAAGTCCGTTGCTGTTAACGAATGCATTTCCGCAAATGTTACAAGTCTGCTTCTCCTTGTGCTTGTCCATATGGTAGCGGTATGCGCGGTTTGAGCTGAAAAAACATTTTGAATTAATAAATGCCCAGGGCCCCTCGATTCATGGGGCCCCCTATTTTATGCCAGCGTCGGAGCTAGAGGCTATCGCAGAGGCAGGGTGCACGACCGGGCGTCGGCGGAAGTTGGACAATGCCCTCTTCCAGCCCCCTTAAGAAGCACTGAGGGACGAGCCGTCCGCCGCCCCCCATTCAGCAGGACCCGAGGTGGCGGCGCGTAGTGTTCCACCATACACCTCAGTCGCCCCGCAGGCCTGAGGTGGCCCGCAAAGGTGGGTCGGCACCAGCCGGGGATCGTGGATGGCGCACAAGTTCCCATAATCTCCGGTCAAAGTGTGGGAAGGGAACACCGGGGTGGTTTTTAGTCAGTAAGGGTCTGACAGACTCCTCTACCCGCCCCAGAGCTCAGGACATCCACGAAGATTTTCCAAACCCGGGACAAAAAAAAGGCTGGATGCAGAAGGGTGTGGAATACCGGATTGTGTGTCACAGAACTCAGAAGAAGCCTTGATGTTCAGCGGCTATGTGCAGAGCGATAGGCGGGTAAGAATTATTGACTCACGTGGTAGTGAACCCACATTCCTTGCAGGTGTATCCTTGCTGTATGCCCGCGCCGGCGGGAGCGTGCTGTTCATCGTAATGTTGTACTGCAGACTGCATGTGATTGTATCTCTTGCGGCATATCATGCACTCCATTCTAGGAAACAACAAAAACTGGACTGTGTACTGGTGAACCCAAAATCTGCTTTTGTATAAAATCAAATTCTACTAACTTAACAGACAGATGCGACTGCTGGGGAGTTTGCTGCGTCACTTCCCAGCTAAAGTAGGTACTAGGAAGTGGTGCAGGGCGGGCCTATTGGGGGATTGTATTGTATATTTTTAACCGACTTCAAAAAAAGGAGGACATTCTCAATTCGACTGTATTTTTTTTAAACTTTTTTTATGTGTGTTAGCTCAGAACTTTTTTCTAGGTGAACCGATTTTGATGATTCTTTTTTTATTTGAAAGCTGGTTCTTCTCATGTGGTCCCATATAAATTTTATCAATATCTTAACAGTACTTTTTGAGTTACCCTTAATAATGCGTATTTTTCCACTTAGTTTATATAGATGATGTGTTAATAACTTCCTGTCACTGTTATTTACATATCAAGTAGTGGTATACGAATTTGTGTGGGGTAGGTACCACAACTAAAAAGTGAAAAATAAAAACTCTTTTGCAAAGAAAAAACAACCGGCTTCCAAAAAACACACAAAACTATTTTTTGCTAAATAGTTTTTGTATTTTGGCGTTTGCGTTCTTACTATTTTCTAACAAATAATATGTTTTATGGCAGGAACAGAGGTGGCCCAGTGGTGTCGGCTCTGACTCACGAGTTATAGGTCGTGGGTTCGAACCCATGCAGGTGCTTTACTTTGTGTAAATAACTTCATCACCACTGCTCTCAAAACGGTAAAGGAAAACATCGTGAGGTAACCAAAAATTCGAAGATATGTGACATCTACCAACCCGCACTGAGCTCGCGTGGTAGATTACAGCCCACTCGCTCTCGAAGAGAGGAGGCCTGTGTCCCAGAAGTGGGAACATTATAGGCTGATTATGCTATTATGCTATGTTTTGTGGGGATCAATATCGACTAGTCGACGTCGAGCGATCGCAGTCTGGTTACAGCTTAAGAATTACTTCACGAGCTTTTCCTTAACCTATAGCTAGGTAAAATGAGAAGTGGAAAACGATAAAAGAAAAGCATGCAAAAATGAAAAAGGTTTTGTACCTTCTGATGTGTCTTTTTGTATGTTCATTGTAAGAAAACTTGGTGCTTAAAACTGATTTGCAGATATTACATTGAAAACCATTCTTTACCTGAAAAAATAAATAGAACAATACAGTTCGCGCAAAACTTTATGAGCTCTCGGAAGTTGCACGCGAGTGGTTGCGCAGTATGCATAATATAGGTGTCCGAGGGAACTGTCTCACTCAGCTGAGAGCAGCAGTTCAGAGGGCTCATAAGGTTTTGCGCGAACTGTATCTATAATAACAATCGCTCTTGGACTCAACTCAACACTAGCGTGTTAGGAAGATCAAAAAGGTCTGATCTCCCCAAGCAACGTAATAAAAAATCGACTACAAGTACTTAAGCCAACGTTAAAATGGGACCAATTCGCGTAAATAGTCACTGAAATTGGCTCACAAAAATAAATAATACACATAACATAACATCACACCAGCTTCTCCGAAGAGTTGGGTTGGATACCTTTGAGGGAGGTCGAAACCACTCTCCCGATCCGCAGCAGACGTGCCAGGCGTCGGCGCAGGGCAGGAACGCTCTCTTCCAGCCCCCATAAACGGGTGCAGAGGGACGGCGGACTTGGGGACGTCTGACGTCCCGCATATAACAAGACCCGAGGCGGCGTCGCGTTAGCGTTCCACGCGCGCCCCTATTGGACGTCGCGGGGGAGTCTTACACCTCACTCCCTCCGAGGACTGGAGGAGGCCTGCAGAGGCGGGCCGGCACTAGCCGGGGATAGTGGAAGGCGCACAAGTTCCCATGATCCCCGGTGCAAGTGTGCAAGGGAACACCGGGGTGGTTTTATCAGTAAGAGTCTGCCAGACCCCCCGGAGGATATCCATGAGGATTTTCCAAACAGGAACAAATAAAAAAAGCGTTGGATAGTACCTACACCGACATTTCGCCAGTTATGTTTAAGTCTTTACTTATGGAACTTAATAGGGGGCGAGCCTATTGCCACCAATCGGGCACAAACCCTGACTCCGGGCTACTACTGAGAAATTCACACTGCCCGATCTGAGAATCCAACCCTGCTACCCTAATTGCGTAACACACTATCAGTCACAATCTGATTAATTTTGAAGCCTATTGTTAATCCATTGCTTCGAAAAATTTGTCTGCTAAAAAACGTAAATAACGCAATGAATGTTGTTGAACTGTCAAGTAAGCGTGTTACGCAATTACCCCGCAGGACCTCATGCTTAGCAGTAGCAAAAAAAAACCTAATGATCCAGAAACTAAAGTGGGTGTCGCATCACGATTTTGAACGTGTCCTGAGCGAGTTTCAGTTTCGTTTATATACGAAGAATTTTTCTTTGTCTATACGAGTAGATTAGGTATACTAAGCAAACTTAAAAAAAAAAGATCTTACCTTTCTATGCCTCTTCTCAATATGACTGACCAGCGTGAGCTCGTGATCGAACCCCACAATACAGTCTTCACATTTATAAGGCAGATTCAAATATCCTTCTTTTTTAGCCATGCGCTCCCTTTCTTCATTTAATTCCTTTTCTGTAAGAATCACTATACCTATCTTGCCTTCGTACCTTTAGATAAAATTGAATTAAAATAGACGTTACTTTATTGCAATCTATGACATCAAAATTGCGAATTCCCTAAGATGGAATTTCAGTGCAAAATCGGAAAAAATGGAATTAGAGGTCAAAGGAACCTTGAACCCTCTTTGCAGAGGAAAACACCCTGTATTATTGCACGGAGCGATAGAGTTGCTGATAAGGATTAATTTAATACAGCAAAGAAATATAGTATGTAGTACTTATATGCAAAACTAGCTGCTGCCTGCGGCTTCGCCCGCGTGTACGTCGGAAATTATTCCACGGAAACGAGCTACCCGAACAAATAGCCTATGTTACTCCTTATAACTTCAGCTGTCTGCCAGTGAAAGTCCCGTCAAAATCGGTCCAGCCGTTTCGGAGATTAGGCGGAACAAACAGACAGACAGACAAAAAAAGAAAACACGTGTGGCACTCGGGGACTGCCGCGGTAAAGCTATTGCATAGCATTTTTTATCAACTTATGCAATCTGCTTACGTATTCGTCCGATTTCGGAGCAGCTCGTCTCGATCCGTGCGAGCTTCGTACAGTCGTACCATATACATACACGTTAAGCGAACGCTCGGCCGAGTTACATGGTAGGCGGAGTGGGGGTTGTTAGGTTTTATTTTCGTTACGGAATTTCTTGATTCGGTCACCGCGCTCAAAGCCCGCGATAAAAGCTATGCAATAGCTTAAAAAAAATTGTTTCTGTTATAAGTACCGTTTATACTTTTATATGCAATTAGTACAAATTTGTTATTTTAACATTACAAACAGACACTTCAATTTTATTTATTTGTATAGATTAAAGGATACGGCTGTATTTTCCAGAATTTTAACCCCGTATAATATTTTACGCTCTTGTGCCTACTTTTTTCCTTTTATAAGACCTAAAACGTTGTTCATTGTGGTTGCAAAGTAGAATTACATACCTCAACTCGTTCTTCGTCTTCTTTTTCTTCTTTTTTAATTCCGCTAAAGGTTCAGTCTCATTGTCCGACGTATCGTGTTCAACCTTAATATCAGTTTCGACTCCCAAACATTCGGAATCCGTCGGTTCTGGTTTCACTTCTATTTCTATTTCCAACTTGGTAACGCCGTCAATTTCCATAGAGGACCGTTGGAAGTTGTGTAGTTTGTTTATTTTTAGGATTGGTACCTGAAATTAAAGATTTTTAGTACTTCCTTCGCTTTGCCCGCGTGGAGGCCGAACATTACTTATGTCACGGAAACGTACTACTACGCATAATAGATATTTTTAAGAGGAATAATTCCGTAATATATTGTTTTCATATAACTCTATTGGTTTACGCGGCGCACGCTAGTAAAGCGCCCACTCGGCATGATTCCGACATCTTCAAGAATCACCGTCATATTTCTGTCAGTTTACACAAAACCTTAATGACTTATACACCTAAACCTTCCTCATGAATCACTCAGTCTATTGGTGAAAACCGTATGAAAATCCGATCGGTAGTTTTTGAGTGCAGACAGACAGAAAGACACTGATTTTATATATGGCTCTTGCTGTAAAGACCTTCAACCACTTTATTTATTTTTTTGTTTGGAAATCGTCAAATAACGTCTCCCGCTCTGGGCGAAGCGGGGGAGGGCGTGTCAGACTCTTACTGACTAAAACCCACCGTGTTCCTTCAGTTGCCTGTGCGCCAGGGCCACGATAACTCTTTCGAACAGTCCGCGACCCCGGAGTCCTTCATCCACTTGATATTTCGTTATGCCCGTCATAGTCGGTCTACTTCTTTCTAGAACTAGCTTACAATTTAGTATTCAATGAATGCTCTTAATAAATTACTATGCAGTATAACCGCTCGACGTCAGCCATGTGCATACCATTGCCATACCGGGCCAAGTCCTGTAACTATCATAGGACCTCAGAATTTTGGATTATGGTATGTACATGTAAAATTTGCCGTAAGTTCTGTTTTCGGTTGTCTTTTTAGGGTTCCGTACCCAAAGGGTAAAACGGGGACCCTATTACTAAGACTCCGCTATCCGTCCGTCTGTCACCAGGCTGTATCTCATGAACCGTGATAGTTAGACAGTTGAAATTTTCACAGATAATGTATTTCGGTTGCCGCTATAACAACAAATACTAAAAAACAGAATAAAATAAATATTTAAGGGGGCTCCCATACAACAGATATGATTTTTTTTGCCGTTTTTATAGATAATGGTACGGTGCCCTACGTGCGCGAGTCCGACTCGCGAGCTGACGATATATCTGATCTCAATTGGTCATCGCCTCCTATGGAGATACTAGAGACATCGTAGTCGCAAATGCGTTCAGACAGACAGACAGACGCGGTAGTGGGAATTTGTTTTATAATATGTGGTAATGATAGTCATCTTTCACTCGCATTTACTAACGGCTCTCAACTCAAGCAAGTGAGCGACCTCGTTGTAACCACCGTGTATTTTGTGGTCTCTCAACGCAATGGGGGCTATCGCGCTTGAGTTCGCCGCTAGAGGCGCTAGTGTAGAGTAAGGTCTCTAGATGTCAAAATATGTACTGAACGTTCACTGTTTGCGGGATTTTTTATCACGGATTTTAACGAATGATTCGTAATTGTTGTAATGGTTGTGACATGTGCCATTCCTGATTAATTATGGCTTAAGATTTTAAGTAAAAAGTTAGGATCTAATTTGGTAGCACTTGAAGGATGAATAAGATTTGTCTGCTTTATGCTTGCTAATTTTAGGAACATTATAATCTAAATATTCATTTGAAGTTTTAAAATGTAATAAAAAGAAACATGCTATGATTATAAGGGTACTTAAACATATCCAAAACATCAAATAAAAGTACTGCAACAGGACCTTACTCGACAGTGGCGCCAACTGGTGCGCACGAAAACGATAGCCCCCATTGAACAACAGCTGTAGAGAAACTATTCACTTTTTTTTTTTATTGTTGTGCCTTCTCGCTGGTCAACCTAGGAAGTTGTCGGCCGCTTTACCGAACATGCCTTTTTTTTTTATTTTGGGTGGGAAATCATCAAATGATCTCTCCCGCTCTGGGCGGAGCGGAAGGGCGTGTCAGACTCTTACTGACTAAAACCCACCCGTGTTCCTTCAGTTGCCTGTGCGCCAGGGCCACGGTAACTCTTTCGAACAATCCGCGACCCCGGCAGGCATCGGTCCTATCGGACCCCGTCAATGGTGCTGACATCTCTTTGAGGCGCGCGTGGAACACGACGCGCCGTCGACCCGGGCCTGGTCCTTACCGGATGGCGAGCTGCCCATTGCTCGCCGTCCGCAAGCCCGCGCCTACGGTGGCCGGGAGTCGGCAATCGACTCCCGACGCCCAGGGTTTCTCCTCCTCCTGCGGCGGCTAGGGGCGCGAGGGCGTAGAGACTGCCTCTCTCTTTCGCGCTCCGCCTCCTCCTTCGCGAGCATTACTGCTTCGCAGAAGGAGGTGACGGCTTCCCATTCCCTCTCGCTCCGTACCATGGCCTGAACCAGGGCCGGACGCGAGAGGTCGCCGCCGCCGATCGCCGCCACGAGGACACGGCGGTGCTCCGCCCAAGCCGGGCAGACCTCCACCGTATGCTCCACCGTGTCCTCCGGTCGATCCACACAATGGTAACACCCGGGCGTTTCCTCCCGCCTTATCCGAAACAGGAACCTCCCGAAACAGCCATGTCCGGTGAGGACCTGCGTCAGGCGGAAGGTGAGGACGCCGTGGCGCCTCTCAAGCCAGTCCTCAAAGAGGGGTCTTACCGCCGCAATTGTGGCGTGCCCTGCGCTAGGTTGCGACAGTCGCACTCTCCATGCCGCCATGAGATCCCGCCGGAGCTCTGTCCGCTGTGCCGCGATTTCTCGCGGCAGCGGAGTTACGCCCCGGCGTTTCGCCTCCTCGCGCCACTCCCAAACGTGCGCGAGGACCTTTGCCTCCAGATCCCACGGCGGTAATCCGGCAAGGAGGCTCGCCGCCTCGCAGGAGACCGAACATGCCTGTAGTTGCCTTAATAAATTAAGTCTGGGGGACTTAATTTATTAAGGCAACTAGCCAGGGCTTAAAAAACTTACAAACTAGGCGACTACACGCTAAGGGCACCCCTTGTGGGGTACGGACTTCTGCTAAGGGCGTCGCTGGGGAAGGGCAGCAAGGGACAGGCTGGATCGGAATTATTATTAAGGGACGAATTTAAAGCTACCGACTCAGCGGCGCAGGCTGGCTCGAGCAAGGGTCGGGGCGGACGTGGATTGGGGCGTCGCCGCGGGCCTCGGCGGCGAGGACGGAAGGACGGTGGTTTGTTTTTGTATTCCTGTTTTGGTACTGGTGGCCTTACTACTCTCCTGAAGGACGGTAATGGCGTCGTCGGAGATGGGAACTTATTCACCTAGCTACTGTGACATTTATACCGCTGTGGTTGTAGGCACGACTGAACAGAGCCTGAATTTCTGTAAAATCAATAAAATAGACTTCACATTACACGATCCGACAGATCGACGTCGCGTCCATCGTTAACATTGATCGATGTGTGAGTACTGCCTCTGCAGTCTCGACATTAGACAGCGACAAAAATAGGTCGCTAAGTCGTATCGTTGTCAAATTCCTTTAATAGATTTTCAACTTTATCCCGCAAGCATAAGGTTCAAAATCTATTTAAAAAAATTGACATCGATTAGACTCAACGACCGATTTTTGTCGTTATATTTGTCGTGACTGCAGGCTCTGGCCACCGCACAGTCGCTGGTATTCTCATAAAAACCTAATGTGAAAAAATGGCAGTGTGTCATGTACGTATGCATTGTATCAACACGTATTAATAAAATAATATTTATAAACTAATATGTCTTTCCACGTTAATTAACCCAATCACGATGTCGATAGAGTGAGTGTGGCAACACCCATACCCACATTAGAGCGTGCCTCTACTAGTCACTTTAACAGACTACAAAAAGGCGGGTAAGTATGTTTGTTTGTCTTGAGGAGCTCGTAGCTAAGTAATAACAGCCGCGCGGATCGATCGAAGGTTAAGCTACGCCTGCCGAGGTCGGTCCGTGGATGGGTGACCTGCATCCATTACATACCGCGACTCCTCCGTGCCTCCGAAAGCACGTTAAGCCTTTGGTTTCGGCTGTCATTCGTAGACAGTCGTTATGGGTAGTCAGAAGCCCGAAAGTCTGACAATCAGTCTTACTTTAAGAGCGTGGTCTAAAAAAACACACTCCGGGAGTGACACATGCTTACGTCACTATCCAGTTGCCAGTTTATTGCAACAAAACACGAATTATGGAAAAAAAATTCAGTCACCATTCTGTTAAAAAATATATATAAAGCATTTAAATTGCCGTTTCGTTTTTCTAATCAAACGAAACAATTCAATTTCAACATATACCAACGTAATTGTTAGATAAAACCTCATTGTTTTATCGGATTCGTAGGTAATATAGGCAGTTAGGGAGTTATTATTACACACTACTGGTAACACAGCGGTGATGACGTAGGCTTGTGTCGCCCACGTGACCACTGTGTCTCGGAATGTTATACCTGGCGAAGTATATTATTATACCATGCTCAGGAGTATCGCCCAGTAACTGGGTTGTGGAGGTCAGATAGGCAGTCGCTCCATGTTAAACACTTGTATTCAGCTGTGCCCGGTTGGACTGGAAGCTAGGGTGCCAACCATACTTTATAATATTCTACTTTATTTTCGATAAATGTACTTTATAAGTTTGCATAAAAATAACGTATGCGAAAATACTTTATTTCTAATCTGTACTGTGATGCGTAAAACGAAAAACTTATATAGGTAATTTAATTACTGAACTATTTGTCGATGAGTCAAAAAAGAAAATCTATTATTAATGATGAAGAATTTTTTGAGAAAAATACTTTTGGAGAAATGGCAATATCTGATACACTTACATAACTGAACAAATAATAAAAAAAACATATTTTATTCACTCTCTCTTCCTGCCACTTCAGTTTTCACTGAGTTTTTTCGGTAACGAATCTGAAGCGACAAGAAGAGAGATACAGATCGTCTATAAAAACGATTTATTCATTTATTTAAATCTAAATTTTGGTTAAGAGAAATAAAAAATTGTTAGCGTTTACTTAAAGTAAATTTTTTCTTCCAAATACTTTTTTGTTCCTATTCAAAGAATTTGATACGTTATTTTTCTCAAAAAAAGTTGGCAACCCTACTGGAAGCCCATCTCGACATGGTTGTGTATGTTAGTCTTACCTGATCCAGAAGCAATGCTATGCTCTCTTCAACCTGTTGCTTGAATACTTCAATCTTTTTCAGCATGTTATGGCATAAGTTGCAAATGTACGTCTTTTTCAAGTCAATCTAAAAAATAAAGATAACTTATTATGAAACATTTGGTGTTTTTCGAGATGGCCCGGTGGTTTTCGGATTCGAACGGAGCCCATGCAGTGAAATCACGGCTCGTTTCCCGTAAAAAAATATTCTGACTAGCATTTCTAAAAATAGGTAATTCATTGGTCGGCCATATTGTAACATTACGATGCCAATTCAGAATGTCATTCCTATACCTATGAATTGATCACTAAAATAAGGTCTAACTATCAAAAAAACTGTTGAAATGGATCAAGGGACATATAATTAGAACATAATTACATTTAACTCACCTCCGATTTTATGTAATTAGCCAAAAATGCTGTATGTTTACATGTACTAACATTTACTAAAACTGCATTTTGAGACGTGCAGCAAATACAAACTTTATTAATTTCAATATTATTTTTTTGTTCAAAAACATAATCTTGCACGTTTAGATGCAAAAACGAAGTCATTTTTATTTAATTTTACGAAGATACAATTTCTGAAACCAATTCTCTACGGACATTCTACAATTTCTACAATTAATAAAGTTTCTGTTCACTTGCGCTTAGTCTGAGTAAGTATTTTTTCATAATTTTAATGAAAATATTCTGTCCAGAACTCGAGTGTGATGAACAACTTAGATACAAATTTAATAAAAATAAAAAAATCGCTTTACTTCTTTTTGTTTTATACATTGTTTTTGAAGAATTCAAAAGATTACTAGTATTACGCCCGTACGTATAGCGGAATGTTAAATGATGCGACGTTTTGTTTGCTATGTCTAGAAATTCTTGATTACGCTAGATAATTATAACGAAAATTCACGAAATAAATCAAGCTGAAAATAATGAAAATGTAACTTTTATATCAGTTTATTATTTTTATGTCTGTAGAAATCTAAAACTGATATTTTTACGCTTGATTAGTAAACAAATAATAAAACGTATTTGACATTTCTGTTATAATGGCCGTAGCGTACCCTTTCGCGCAAAACACTATGTTTTTTTTATTATTTATTAATTATTTCTGAATGAAGATTGAATTAACACTTAGCCACGTTTTATAACAACTAAAATGGATTCCAAAGATAATATTTTTTGTTGTGGTTGCCTCAGCTCCGGCCGGAAAATGATACTTTTAGTAGAATACTGGAAGAAACAATCTTTTATGCAAATTATTAGCGAAACATCTGTAAGTTTACATTTTATGTCATTCCTAGGTCCTTATAATTTTCTAAGGCCAAAGATTTGTAGTAAGTTTCCCTGCTTGTAATTGATAAATCCCTTTTGACGGTGAGAAAATAAAATGATTCGTAAAGGTTGCATGCTAAATTAGAATAGTAGGTAAGTATTGATTTATGAGCATAACATCACGCCTGTATTTTCCAAGGAGGTACGCCCGGCAGAGATGTAAATTTATTATTTTTATTACAAGCCTGTAATGTCCCACTGCAGGGCAAAGGCCTTCATACTCTTCTTCCATTTGTCTCTTGTCAAAGGCTACAAAGGACTGGTCTTTATGGAAGGAGTCCAACTCATCCCGCCATCTCCGTCTGGGCATGCCGCGATGACGTTTGCCATTTAACTAGTCAGGCCCCAAGTAGCCTGCTTGCGGGCTATAACAATTGAAAATCATTTGTGTCTCATTAGCGATGCTTAATGAGTTAAAAGGAGCCATTGGGTCGTGAGTTTGGCCCATTGTTTGTCTGACATGCGGCAGATGTGTCCAGAGGTGTAAAAGGTGGCAGAGGTTTAAAATACACCTACAATTCACAAGTTACGAAGTCCTATGTAATAGCGGAAGGGCTTATAGCCCCTAACTAGGTACAATGCCAGACTGCAGGCTGCTACTGACAATTTCTTCATATAAACCCATCAAGCCCATAATCCCTGAAGGGTTAGAGGTGTACCTATAGTACACCCACATTTGGTTTAAGTTCCATGTAATAGGGGGCAAGCCTATTGCCATCAATGGGGTACAAATCCAGACTCCAGGGTGCTACTAAGGAATTCCTACATTTCTTTATTCAACATACCTATAGAAACTCACGCCTCCTGCCAATGGGGTAGGCAGAAACCTGCTACGATGCTTACATACTCCTTTTGCTCTGTTTTCGTTCATGCTACTGGTCGTACACAAATGCCGGTTGTGAGTACTACGTACCTGACCTTTCTGAAGAACATCATCAATAAGGTCACTGTATGCCGTCCACTAGGGCGTCCCCTCCCAGCGTTTCCACTCACCTCAGCTTTGTAAATACCTTTTGATAGTCGCCTTTCATTGATGGCTCTTCTTCATTCAAACGTAAATTATATTAACTGCTCACCTTCTTTCACAGTTCTCAGAAGGGGAGAGTCTACCAGTGTGGCTATGTTGGGAATGTGATGCACAGATGGACCGGTTAACTAAGTTCAAGCAACAAGTTAAAACCTCATACACATTGTTCTATGATTACGTTAAACAGGTAATTTAAGATCTATCTTCTTCTTCTATCTTTTACTGTGTAAATTGTGTCGTATAATAATTATTACATGAAAGGCAATTAGAAATCAAAAGTCTTATTATAAGGGTTTAGCAATATTTCTGCAATATGATATAGAAGCAAATGCTGTAAGATATAGGTTTCCTTGACTATACCATTTCTTTTCATTTACTTATTTCCTATTAAAGTGAATCCTCAGCTGTAGCCCGCCAAATTCAAATTTTCTTTGGGTTTTTGCAAATTGCAGCTCAGTTTTAAGCCGTATGTTGATCAAAATGCAATTCGCGACTGTAGGAATGATATATTTACTGAATAATAATCATCAATCTCCAAACTTTGGAAATTTGTTCCACCTAAGAAGTTTCATCTGAAAAATTCTTAGGTAGGACAAATTTCCAAAGTTTGACTATATATATGCATTTGATGATTATTATTCAGTAAATATATCATTCCTACAGTCGCGAATTGCATTTTGATCAACATATGACTTAAAACTGAGCTGCAATTTGCAAAAAACCAAAGAAAATTTGAATTTGGCGGACTACAGCTGCTAAGTAAGTAAATGTATTTATTTACATAAAATGTGGTATAAAGAGTGTTATATAAATTTATATTTTAGTGCGAACCACATTCCACCATAATATAAAGGTATGAAAATTGTTTAAATAAGGTTTACATAGTAAAAAAAAATCTTGTATGTTTTCAGAATACAAATCTATCAAAACTGCAACCGCAACCAAGACTGACAATACACAAACTACACAATTTTGCATTACAAAACAACACAGACCAACAACCATTACAAACAATAAAAACAGAAAACAATAAACAACCACACTCCCTGGACGACCAGGAAGAATACAACAATACCGTAGACACAAACTCAGATGATGAAAAACCAATTAACATACAGCCAAAAAAAGAGAAGCATACAAACAGAATAATTTTAGGAAAGATTAAAAAAAAGAAGAAGCGGAGGAAGAATAAAATGGAGTTGTTTAGAGAAATAGAGTTAAGTAAAGAAGATTTGAAAGAAGAGAGAAGACTAGCTATGTTGAAAGAAGATTATGTGAATGCCATGTTCAGATGTGAAAGGTGTATTTTGTCGTTTCCTAACGCTGAGGATTTGAAAGACCATATTAGTGAGAAGCATGAATTGGTAAGTTAATTTAATAAAATCTTTAACCTGTGTATCCTATCTTTAGTCTTTATTATCTTTTATTTTCTTTTTATGTCATGTCGTGTGACCGAGCGAGCGCGAAGCACGAGTGAAGCGTCTCCGTTTCAGCTTGGCCAAAAATGCTTTCGTATGTCCGGATGCTGGGATGGCTGTATTTCTCCACCGATTCTCGTGAAATTTTGTGAGCAGGTTCGATAACCATATGGAACTTATCTGTCGATACAGTTTTTCGAAAATTTTCAAAATGGCGGAGATGTGGGGGGTTGAAAGCGTTAACAAAATCATATTTCAGCCATTTCGCGTTCTTTGGCGCGTGTGGCTCTGAGCTGTAGACCTGGCGATCCTGTCTTTGCATAGCTTAAAACTGAATAAATGTTACAGCGCTATTTAAAACAAAAGAGCGCGAAATGACAAAAATAAAATAAACTTAAAACAGTATTTTGTGCCCCATGGCTGCGCCAAATAGGCCCATCTGGTGCCTGACTCTGCTTTTCAATTGGACCCTATGTTACGAGGACGTCCAACCTCGAAGGGGAATACAGGCGTAATAGTATGTTTTATTATTTTCTTCACAGAACTCAAAAAACTTTAAATGTGAAATATGCGAATGTTCTTTCGCCTCCGAAGTATCATACAACTATCATACAAACAAACACGTGCGGCGCTATGAGTGCGGCGCGTGCGCAGAGCGGTGCAGCAGTAAGCGAGCTGTCATCAAACATTATGAGATGGCACATTATCACGGGTGAGTGTTACATATGTGTGTGTGTGTCATACAACTATCATAAAAATAATCACGCGCGGCGCTGAGTGCGGCGCGTGCGCAGAGTGGTGCAGCAGTAACAGAGTTGTCATCAAACATGAGAAGGCACTTTATTATGGGTGAGTGTTATATTATGTGTGTGTGTGTGTATGTGTCATACAACTGTCATAAATATAAGAACGCGCCGCGCCATTAGAGCGGCGCGTGCGCAAAGCGGTGCAGCAGTAAGAGAGCTGTCATCAAACATTATGAGATGGTACATTATCACTGGTGAGTAAATAATTTATAGCCAAACCCTAGTTATTTATATTGAAGGTATATCCCGCTTGCGCCAGACTTGTACCGAAAACGTATTATCTTACATAATCCATACACACCCGCACATTCCTCCATTCTGTACACAGTGTAACGAATTATAAAAAAAATCACCGCTCTAACACGTATAATTTACTAAGGTTTAAAAAAAATTGCATCAAAATACAAAGTAAGTTAATGTGAATCCTCAGCTGTAGCCCGCCAAATTCAAATTTGTTTTTTTTTGCAAATTGCAGCTCTGTTTTACGTCGTATGTTGCTCAAAATGCGATTTACGATTGTAGGAATGATATATTTATGGAATAATAATCATCAATTTCATATCAATCGTCAAGCTTTGGAAATTTGTTCCAACCAAGAATTTTTCAGAATATGTGAAAGTTATCAGGTGGAACAAATTTCCGAAGTCAACAGTCAAGGCACATCAAGTCACAAGTCTCATTCAGTAAAGTTACATTTCAATCATTACAAATCATTAGCAAATGAGTAGTTTGTTGTTCTCCATAGAGATCTACGTTTTGGAATGGGCAACTAGCTTCAACTTTCTGACTAACTGACCGACTCTTTGACAATTCAAAAGTGCCTGTAAATGATTTAATTGAAATCAATGTTTTGAGAAAAGCTTTGAGTAATATTTATTATTACAATTCCTGATATTATTTTTATAGCTTTTAATATCAAAGTAGTTATAGCTTAGATATTGAGCAAATCCCATAGGTTTAGTGTTATTTACAAAACAGCTTCCTCTAAGTAATATTAGAGAGATAAATAAATAAATAAAAAAAAAAATGAAAAAATAACATTTTCCCCTAGAGGAAATATGCTATTTCATCCCCGTTCAATACCGCTACAATGGCAATTTTGAGCAGTAGGATTGAAAACATTATTATATTTCATTTACAGGCCATCAATAGAAATCGATGTTCAAAGTCAGAAACAAAATGGCGGCACAACCGATGATGCAGACGGCACAGAAGATAACAGGTAGAATTAAAATTATTTATTAAATTTTAGATCCGCGAATGGTGAAGGTTTAAGCTGTGTATTGCGGGGTTTATAACGTTTAGTCCTTGCAAGATTTTATAACTGCATCCTTTTGGTTAATAAACCAGCGGGGTAATTGCGTAACACACTAAGAGTAGGAATGGCTTTCATTTTAACAGTTCAACAACATTCATTGCGCTATTCACGTTGTTGAGCAGACAAATTTTTCGAACATACGAAGCAATGGATTAGCAATAGCCTTCAAAATGATTCAGATTGTGATAGATAGTGTTGTAGCGAAACCTACATCGCCACATGCGAGCTACGACGCGTCACACTGACGTCACGCAAAATCCTGCATCGCGCAAGCAGAGTTTACCGCGCAACTAGCATATATACAACGTCCCGACATCGATTGTCGGGCAGTTCCCCACCAGACACAACACCCGTCTGGTCGGAGGATCCTCCCTTTTCCATAGAGCATGAGTAAGCTTTACACCCTGTTTCCTCCTCCTCCTCGTACCTCTATAGTGTGTACGCAATTAGGGTGCTGATTAATCTCACCATGACCTTATTGAATACTATTTTTAACATGTTTTCAGTACAAAGCAGTCATCAGCGACATTTTCGTGCGAGTTTTGCGACAAAAGTTTCAGATGGAAGGCGTCTTTACGGAAGCATGTTGAAACTCACCGGATAGAAACCGGACAGAAACGTAAGCCGTATTGTGAACCGTGCAGGTGAGGAAATAAACTCAAACTCAACTCAAACTCAACCCAAACTCAACTCAAACTCAACTTAAAATCAACTCAAACTCAACTCAAACTCAAAGCATTTGTTTCAATCAAACCATTTACAGGCACTTTTAAATTGTCAAAGACTCTGTCAGTTAGTCAGAAAGTTGAAGCTAGTTGCCCATTCCAAAACGTAGATCTCTGTGGAGAAGAATTGACAAGAAACTCCAAGGACACTCTTTTTAAATCAAGATATTACAAAATCCTGGGTACATGATTTTTGTTGCTTCTATATGTGAGAACAATGAAAAAAAAAATTATATGTTAAGAAACAATTCAAAATATAAGATTAATAATAAAAATAAGCCGTGGCAGTTAAGAGATGACCAGTGTCAACCGACGGCGCCCGTTCACGAACATAACGCGTGGATCAGTACCATCCAGCTCAATGATTTTGTAGGGATGGAAATATTATTTTGTACCAGCTTTAGCCCGTGGCTTCGCCCGCGTTGATGTCGGAAAATATCCCACGGGAACGTACTACCGGAATTAAAAGTAGCCTTTGTGTTAATTTATTTATTTTGTAGCGGCATCTACAACGCTACATGCGAGCTACGCGTCACACTGACGTCACGAAAAATCCTGCATCGCGCAATCAGAGTTTACCGTGCAACTAGCATATATACAACATCCCGACATCAAACGTCGGACAGTTGCCCACCAAACACGACACCCGTCTGGTCGGAGGATCCTACCTTTTCCATAGAGTATTAGTGAATTTAACACCCTGTTCCTCACACCTCTATAATGTCTGTTTGTTTGACAATGGGTGTTATTTACCTGAAATAAATGGATTTATTATTATTATTATTAACTAAAGTAATTTAATTATTTTCAGGTTATCGTTCTCAAATACATCGAATCTTCAGAAACATGTAAAAACTAGTTCGAAACATCAAATACAATTAAAACTTAGGTAAGTGAAAATTATTTTCCATAAGTCTTTTTCTAAGTTTGGTCCATAACCAGATTTCATTCAAAAAAATTAATGACAAGAATAACCCTATTAAAAGACTATACATTCCTTTTGGACTTCGCCGCAGTCGGGTAAAAATACTCAGTCATGGCCTCCTCGTTGGTGAAGGTCTCAAGTGCAGCTGCAGGGTGAGTCTTGAGTTCGATCCTCCGGTCGAGCAGACAGTTGTAAGGTATTTTTCCAGTTGGAAATTCTTAGTAGCATACCGGATTCTATTATTGTGTCCGGTTAACGGCATTCCTTTACCCTTTCATACAGGATTATAGGACTTTTAGCATACCTGTCTGTGTCTTAACGTATCCAATGTCTTATCATCAGAAAACTAACAGAATCTCTGCCCGAAGATTCCTCAAATCCCGAGAATCGTCAACAGCGTATAGACCAGATCAAATGCTCCGTGAATAGCGCTAAAGAAAAGTACCCGTGCCCACAGTGCGATAAAAAGTTCCAGTGGCGAGGCAATCTGCTGAGGCATCTTAATAGCCATGTGGCGAGGTGAGAAGTAGTTTAAATATTATCATTTGCCACTAAATAGTGTCAAAGTACCCGTGCCCACAGTGCGATAAGAAGTTTCAGTGGCGAGGCAATCTGCTGAGGCATCTAAATAGCCATGTGGCGAGGTGAGAAGTAGTCTAAATATTATCATCTGTCACTAAATAGTGCTAAAGAAAGGTACCCGAGTCCACAGTGATATATGAAATTTCAGTGGCGAGGCAATCTGCTGAGGCATCTCAATGGCCATGTGGCGAAGTGAGAAGTAGTTTAAATATTATCATTTGTCACTAAATAGTGCCTCGGAAAAGTACCCGTGCCCACAGTGCGATAAGAAGTTCCAGTGGCGAGGCAATCTGCTGAGGCATCTTAGTAGCCAGGTGGTGAGGTGCGAACTAGACTAAATATTATCATCTGTCACTAAATAGTGCTAAAGAAAATTTCCCGTGTCCACAGTGCGATATGAAATTTCAGTGGCGAGGCAATCTGCCTAGGCAGCTTAATAGCCACGTGGCGAGGTGAGTGAATATTGTCATTTGTCACTAAACAGTACCACTTGTGGCTAGGGGAGAAGTACACTAAATATTAACATTTGTCACTAAAAATAGTGTTAAAGAAAAGTACCTGTATCCACAGTGCTACAGGAAGTTTCAGTGGCGATGCAATCTGCTGAGGCAGCTCAATAGCCACGTGGCGAGGTGAGAAGCAGACTAAATATTATCATATGTCACTAAATAGTGCAAAAAAAGGGACCACTTACTTAAATACTAATGCTAAATATACAAAAAAAAAAATGCAACTTGAAATAATTGACTACTTGAGATAATTTTTAACGGGCTAGCTTATAGTAATTTATACTACTACACAAATATTATAAATAGGTGAAAATTGTTTGTTTGTAAAAAATCACTAATGGAATGTCACACTATTACTGAAGAGAGATCATAGGATAAGTCTGTGTATCGTTTTTAGACTTCCAAGTGGACGTGGTATAGAGCTGGTCACTCCATACCCTTGAAACCAGCACCCTAATTGCCTAACACACTATCAATCACAATCAGAATCATTTTGGAATATATTGCTAATGCATCCTACTAATATTATAAATGTGAAAGTTTGTGAGGATGGATGGAGGGATCGATGGATGGATGGATGGATGTTTGTTACTCTTTCCTGCAAAAACTAGATTTGGATGGAATTTGGAACACAGATAGTTTATAACCAGCACCCTAATTACGTAACACACTATCAATCACAATCTGAAAAATTTTGAAGCCTATTGCTAATCCATTGCTTCATATGTTCGAAAAAATTGACTGCTCAACAACGTAAATAACGCAATGAATGTTGTTGAACTGTCAAAATGAAACCCATTCCTACTGTAAGTGTCTTACGCAACTACCCCGCTGGTCATACAAATGCTACATTAATCCTAGAACGAGTCCTAGATAGAAAACTTAGACAAAATGTTGAGTTTTGAGATGCCTTGTTAGTTAACAATACATTTTTTTAAAAGTTAAATAGAACGCACGTATCTACAGTATTTTAATGAAAAAGGAGTATGTAAGGATCGTAGCAGGTGGCGTTCTGTAGTTTCTGCCTACCTCCATGGGAAGAAGGCGTGATAAATGATAAATGATTTTATTTCTGTAAGTAGGTTTGTACAAACACTTTTACACGTCAATCATATTTTTTAAACTAGATGAGGTCGGCGTTTCCTATCTGACTACTCTGAGAAGAAAAGCCGAAACAAACTCAGAGGTCACAGTCTCTTTTAAAGTCCAGACAAAATTTTGGTCAGATCATGTGAAGACCATATAGATTGGTTCCTGAAATGGTCTTTTGAGGAAAGAACCACACATATTGAGTTGACCTGTCCAGTCAGTGCACGCATTTGTCAGTAATCGTGCAGCTGAACTTAAAAAAGTCAGGACTTAAGATGGTGAGGCTTGAGGGCGAGTTTATGTATGTATGTTATGTGTGTATTTTAATAAAATTTTCTTTTTACTTCTAGAGCGAATGGCGAGTTAGTTTGCGAGCCGTGCAACAGAACATTCTCTTCTATAGCAACTTATAAGCAGCATATGAAAATTAGCAGAAAACATGTCAGCGAGAATGATTTCAAGTAAGTAATATTCACTACTTCTTATAAAAAACCGGCCAAGTGCGAGTCGGACTCGCGCACGAAGGCTTCCGTAACATTATCTATAAAAACGACAAAAAAATCATGTCTGTTGTATGGGAGCCCCCTTAAATATTTATTTTATTCTGTTTTTTAGTATTTGTTGTTATAGCGGAATCAGAAATACATTATCTGTGAAAATTTCAACTGTATAACTATCACGGTTCATGAGATACAGCTTGGTGACAGACGGACGGACAGCGGAGTCTTGGCAATAGGGTCCCGTTTTACCCTTTGGGTACGGAACCCTAAAACCTAGCTTCTGTCTGCGACTTCGCCTGGGTGAAATTTCTTGTTCAACCGACCCACCCCGTCGCATCGCATCGCATCGCGTTGCTGCGCTATTACTTCGTTTTCGCTTAGCATTCTTTCTGATTTTTTTCTATTTGCTCGTCTCCTAAGGGTCATAGCGTGATGGTAAATTGCCTATAAATGGCCTGTTGAGCTGCACATTACTGACAAATGCGTGCACTGACTGGACAGGTCCACTCAATCTGTGTGGTTTTTCCTCAAAAGACCATTTCAAACACCAATCTACATGGTCTTCACATGATTTGACCAAGATTATGTCTGGACTTCAAAAGAGACTGTGACCTCTGAGTTTGTTTCGGCCTTTCTTCTCAGAGTAATCAGATAGGAAACGCCGACCTCATCTAGTTTTTAAAATATGATTGACGTGTAAAAGTGTTTGTACAAACCTACTTACAGAAATAAAATTATTTATCATAT